>JAGDQP010068376.1:950-11028 GCA_022664845.1 Lepisma saccharinum
ACTGATTTTCTACCTTCCAAAACAATACATCGTTTCAGTCAGTTTGCTTCTTCTCTTCAAAATGACCACACCTTCACATGGCTGTGCTAAGTACAGTTATGATTGAAATTGAAATAATACTTTTCTGGAGTCTGTATTTAAGTAATTTTTCAAACAGTGAAACTCCATGGGACTTTTGGGGCGTGGGGTCCCCGGTTCGTGCCACGCGGGCTTTGTAGTGGAGAAAGGCCTTGTGCGTGGATTTTCTCGGGGAGTCGGGGCTCTTCCGCTTTTTCTTCCATTTTCTTCATTCCACCGATTCTCGCATTATTATCCATTCGGCCAGAGACATAGTACGTTTCCCAAAGGTCTTGAATATTCAAATTTAAATGTAACTTCACAAATCATTTTGAGCATTCTTTTTAAAACCTTGCTTCATGTTCTCGCGACATATTTCATGCAATTATAGATTTTTTCTTACTACAAAAGTATGGTTCTCTTTTAGAGTAATATAGCACTTATTCAGAGCTGCACATGAGGCAAAAAGCGACCAAAACTATACTACATTTTGGTATCGTAATTTCCCTTCGGTTCCACATCAGAACCTTTAATTTTTTAGCCTTTTCCACACCACCCTTAAGATTGAGTGAATTGGCATGCATGTTTTCTAAAACGCAGTATTCCGAGAATGCATACGACAAAATTCATAGAAATGATTTGTCCATCAAGCGTTGGTTCCATGAAGAGAATGAAGGAAATAGTAGACAGAAACTCAATCAGATACAAGGACTCCGTGAACTGAATCCTCCTGCATTAAGTCAGTCGACCACCGCATCCGGCGTCAGGCTAATGAACTAACAGGCTCTCGTATATTAGGTACAAATCTACAAAAACATTCTATTTTTCTATTCACGTTAAACCAACAAGTTCCATTTCATACCTTTTTACACAAGCTGTTACTGCTAATTATGTTACCTCATAATCTGCTTAAATATCTGTCCTAAATAATTACTGATATCTGTGTCATTAGACCACATTAACCTCGAATATAAACATTTTAATCTGTATTATGCTCATGGTAAAGGTTTAGGCAGTGTTCGATTTGTTATAAATTACGAAGGAAGATTATAAAACTAGTATGTATTTGCTTGTAACTTTCAACCTACTATCTGTTTGGGTAGAAATATAAAGATTTATCCCTGTTTGAGATGATATTCGGAATCAACTACCGGGGATGAAATTCTCACGCAACAGGGAAAATCTTGGAGGGTTTTGTCAGTATCTGCTTGAGCGAGTCTCTCTAGCTAGTAAACTTATTTCGCTATTTTCATTTTATGCATTAAAGAAGTATTAATATTAAAATTTTCTTCATATAAATAATCAATGCATGTATCTGCAATATAAACTTACACGATCATTTTATCACCGACAAGATTTTTAAGCAGCCTTTAAAACCTAATAGTGAAGATGGGACCAATTAATATACATAAAGCTTTATAAATATAAATATTTATGTCACTAATATAAAGCTAATATAAATATTTATGTTACTTATCAAATTTGTATATTCTCCGGATTATGGCGAGGATATATTTTTCTTTTCCCATTTAAGTGGAAAATTGTGGCTTTAACATTTGATGGACAGATTAACTCCCATACTTGGCTTCGATTTTTTAAAATTCATTTTAAGGCCTTTAGGTAACTATGGCTCAGGCCGTGTGGATGATGATGGGATGAATTGGTGGAATGAAGTGGGAGAAAACGGGAGCACCTCGAGAAAACCCACGCACATGGTGTTGGTTCACCACAAAGCCCACATAGCATGAGCAGGGGTCGATCCGACGAACCCAGCATTAAATGTGAGTACTTGGCTTCGACATAGGCTCAATCCGATATGCGTGTATAATAATTACATCTGATGGTACTAATGATGAACCTAGAGGGTCGGGCGAGAGAAATCTCCATTGGAGCTTCAAAATTCTCCAGGGAGTTTGTTATGAGCCATAGCAAAAAATAAAATATTGTTCTTGAAAGTAAAGTTCCTCTTTTAGCACAATTCCTACTCCACCCCCACACACCTCCTGAATTCTCTGCATTCAACACTGAGTGAGAAGACTTCAGCGACTGGATAGTTATATTTACGTTGAAATTTTTCTAGTTCGTCCGCAGCATGCGTTTGAATTTTTCCCTTCTTTTTATCTTAAAAGTGTGATGATAGATCAACTTAAATAGGTTTTAAAATCTTACATACTTTAGCTAAGATGCTAAGCATCCAATTTACTATATATTTTCTAGTAGTAAAACCTGGATGATACATCGTACATGTGATGAAATTCCTGACAACCGTGGTAATTATCATGTAGTTTCCAGCCCTGTCGCAACCATTCATGGTGCTGCTAAAGGTGGGATTTGGAGAAAACAATTCCAGTATCTCGTTTGTTTGTTTACTAAACTGCTTTTCCAGTATCTCACTATGCATTGGGCGTGAATCTCTTTTGGAGGGGGGTTCGGCGAAGGATTGCAGCTAGTGAACATCGAAGGTCTGAGACTCTGCGGAAGTGAATGGTGCGGGAGTGTGCACAGCCGTGTAATACACATACATACACTACACGACCATAGATTTACACATTCTTTTACATTACACACATATACATTACTTCTTTCTTACATTTATACATTTTCATTCTACACTCTTTCCCTCTCCCTCACTTTTCCTTCCGAACTTCTACCCCATATCCGTCCCAACCCACATAGCAAAATGACGTCCCAGGGATATCTGACGTCCTGTTTTAAGTCCCGTTTACATCCATGGGACGTATAGTTATAATTAATCCTTCGTATTACTATACGAAGGCATATTCTTCGTATAGTTATAATTAATTAAATAATAACAATAGTAAGGTCGATTTAATTTATAGAAATTCCAGGTAGATAATCCCGCACGGCTTTCCGGGGGACATCCATACGGGATGAATTGTTTGTATTGCCCAGAGAGTTATCCCACGGACGTCCTTAGGAAATCGCTATGGGAGGAGGATCATTCTGACGGTAATGGGATCTAAATGGGACGTCCCAGGGACGTACTCTGCTATGTGGGAACTCTACTGCATTTGACGTTTTACCCTGACTAGATATTTTTAACTTCTTACCCGATCATGACATTTTAACATTTTTTTTGTTCGCTTATTCCGGGAAACAAGCTAACTCCGGTTGCGAAAAGACTTTATTTAGTACTCTCATTACTTATTCATATTATTACTCATTAACATATTATACTTGTATTGACTGGAAAGAAAGGTGCATTATTTTACCGGTTCCATTTATCTCCTCGTTCTGAGGAGTCTTGAAGAAGAAGAAGAAGAAGAAGAATCTCTTTTGGAAAGAGCAAGAGAGAACTTGACAGGCGCCACAGAGTAGGAAAGAAAGGAGTAGGTCTCTGCCAACACTAAGCTCCAGGCCACTTCTGATTGGTCAGAATGGCCTGACAGAAGTTCACCTTCTGCTACAAATAGTGGACCTCACTTCCGCTCAAGGCTCAAGGTCAGTAGAAAAGAACATCGAGCTCTACGTAAACTATACTGGAGTAACTACTTAGTGTTGAAAGATAGACGCCAGAGCAAATATTTAAATTCGTTTGTTCACTTCCAGTCTAATCCAATGTGGACCAAATTTTCAGTTCTAACTCAGTACTCTTGATATCGTTGTGTGGCCCGTCTTTTCATTCAAGTCTTAATTCCTGAGTTATTCATGTAAGAGAATACCGCACTCTGCATACAATAGAAAATGTTGCAAATAATATTTACGTCTTTTTCAAGAATTAAGACATAAATACAAAAACGGACCACACAGCGATATCAAGCGTAAAACACTGAGTTAGAATCGAAAATTTGGTCCATATTGGTTTAGACTGGAAGTGGACAAACGAGATTAAATTTCCTCTCCGCTCTCTAGCTTCACATATTCATGAAATTTTCAATGGCTGCAGTCAGTCCAGTATCGTATTAATGGAGGTCGCTGGAAAAGAAGATAGTTAAAGACAATCCTAAATGCTTCCTTTCCTTCTTTCCTTCCTTCCTTTTGCTGAGAAACCAAAGGAGCCTACTTTGCAAGCCGGATGGCGCCTTCTAGGGTCAGTATTGTGAATTACTTGTAGGCAAAACTATAATAAAGCGAGTTTGTGTTATTCTTGCTGGCATTTTATGATATTTATTTCAGTATTTTTGAAACTTATGTTTTCTTTATTTAATTAATACAGAAATAAAACAATAGGTGACGTACAGCTTCACCCACTTCATCTGAAAAACCACTGCTTCCATATTCTTATATTGTTCAAAAAAGAAGAAGAAACAGTTGACAAAAAAGGAAGAATAAACAGCTTGTGAGCAGACCATAACATACAGAGCAGGCCAATCTTTTGTTGTCGTAAGTGAGAGTTGTTAACATTATGTTTCACTAAAAACAGGAAACATTCACAAATAATTTTCAACAGTTTGCTTTTAACTGACGTTCTCGGAAACAATGAAAGTTTCTGGGAGAAAAGATAGTTTGAATCATGGAAATATAAGAACATACATTTCAAGAATACAAAAGAGGTTATTCCGAAAAAAAAAAAAAAAATCCGATGTTGTCTGAAGTTACTTTCCTTTCTTTCATATACATAAGCAATGTCAAATTTAGTAAGCAAACAACGAGGATATGCATGCGCTCTCAGTTCTCCGAAGCATCAGTGCGTTAGCTGGAGGAGTAAGGGGGCATTGACTACCAACATAAAACATAGAAGTCCTTCAAATTAAATCAATACTAATTATAAATAAAGAAAATTATTCCTCTACAAAAGAATTTGATGTCTTTCCTCCATTTTAGTGGTGTATAAGGGTGGGGCCTGGGGCGCTCCCTGTGATATTTTGATTTAATTAAAATCATACGAATTGTAAAATTTCATTCATGTTAGGTAATTTAAAATGTTCATTCAATAAAATAACAATTTCATGTATTATCATCCTCTGCTATCATTGATGCATATAAACTCTTAAAATTAATGACGCAAGTACCGTGTGCATAAAAAGTCAGCCTAATAAAATTTAGGGCAAGTGTCTAAACAATGCATGTAATAACCGTTTATGTATAAAGTCTAGCTAGAAATAATCCTAACATATACATAAAAAGCTGTTAAAAGAAAATCAAGTAACGCATGCAACGTTCACAGCGTTCACGCACATGTAACGCATGCAAAAACGATGAAAAGTACCGTACGGATGAAAAGCACCCTGTATATTTTCGGGCGATTTGTTTTACTCTTACTACTGAGCATGGTGTTAATATTGTTTGCCCCCTCATTCGACCCATAAATTACAACCATTGTATATTACCTTTACCGTATGTCCCCATTCAAACATTATTACGCAGTAGAAGTAGAAAATTGGTTGCTATCAAAACCTGCATCAATGGAGATAGCTGTAAATGGTTTGCAAACATGTGGTATTACGCCTTACAATCCAAACATATTTACCGACAGAGATTTCTTTCCACTCGCTGACGGTAGCCAATCACGTGCGTTGGACCTAAATGTAATGCTCAATTCTGATGAAAGTCTTTCCTCTACTGCAAGATCTCTCTCCCTATTCCAGCTTTTTCCACCACCAATGCTAGACCTACCTGCAACATGCTCTAAAAGCATTAAGGGCCCGATTAAATATCGTAGTTTGCAAAACTGCTATAGCAACGTAATGCAATTCCATTGACTAAAAGTTGCTAAGTGTTTGCCTTGCGATTTGAGATGGAGTTAAATACAGCCCTTATAACGACTTCGCAAAGAGAAATTTGCGTATCTTTAGGCAAACTCAAAGCAAAGTGGCAACCAATCAGACACTTCTAACGCACTCACGTGGTGTAAATGAAAACAAGAGGCATGGAGACGCGTAAGATGTTTACAAATTGTTATTACAATAAAGATGGTCTTACGTGGCATCATAATAAAGATTCACCGCGTTTTAATGCCCATGATTGTAAATATGATTAATAATGTGAAGATGACCGACGTTTAGAAACTCTTCCGAATCGTTCAATCTGTAACAGTGAAATGATGTTACATAAGAGTACTTTTAAGGTTAACTAAATGTATAGGCTATTATTTACTTTTTTAGCCGAAAGGAATATTAGGTTAGCGTAGGTTATTATGGGGGCATGGGGAATATCTAAAGTCTATCCCTGAAGTGATATTAGATGCCAAACTTCTAAAAATGTTAATTCATCTCAAAGCTTTAAAAGTACTCAACCTTTCTGAGAACGTGTTCTAAAATGTTGCACATTAATAATGTTCATTCATATTTATCACTATTGAATACCAGAATTTTACTTAAAGAACCATTTGAACAAATGTAATAGCTTTTTGATTTACACTACTTCCTGTTAAAAATCAACCTTCGTATATAATATCCTTAATCTATACCTAGCAGTATTATAAAGGGTAAGTAAGGTATACTTTAGTTCCCCAGAAGTAAAATTTGCGGGATAAATTATATTATTTCAAATGTATCTAGAAGTGTTGAAATGAAAAATATAACAAAGTATCGAGTCATGGATATACGAAATAGGAGTGGAAAGTACGAGTTACTATTTACGTGCTTCTGCGTTCTTGCCGAGAACATAGTGTAAAAGTTAAATGAGATGTGCATTGCGTTTTATGAAGAAAATATCTGACCATTTTAACCCATCTTCCAAACTCGATTAGGGATAGTATCGAGACGAGACTGGCATCAGTCTTTTGTCTTGATAATTCACCGAAGCTAAGCCTCATTGGTCGAAACACATGTAATAGTTTTTATGACTTGTTTAAGTTTCATAGATATAAGTAATCCCAGCTTTATAGCTATTTGGATCAACACATTGTTATATATATATATGTCATATTTGTTATTTATAATCATTGTTCGTCATTATTGGTATGTTATTCGTCATTGTATGTCATTATTCTTGTTTTTTAGTAGCTCATTTATTCTTTGTCATGGCAACCATCTTGCAACACATTCCGATCTTTCTACATCACTATCAGCAGCCCACAAATGTTTTATGATGCACTAAACTTTTGATTTTGAAGAAAATTTTAAAGTGGATGATGTATTGGATCTTCACAAACACTAACTATTTAAAATTTTCTCTGCAAAAGTCCAAAAGGGTGTGATTTTTGTTAAATTTACACAGAAGATTTTGGCGTCTTGTCAACGCAACAACGCCATTTTCCAAAATTCACTGGCATTAGTCTCATTCTCGTCTCGAATTGTTAGGACAGTATTGTCTTGGTCCCGTTTCGATCTGAAACTTTCGGTCTTGGTCTCGGTCTTGATCGTAAACCTCAGTCTCGTCTCGAGTCTCGAAAGACGGTCGACTTTAAAAAGTTGCTTATTACCCTTGACTTATTTGAAATGGGTATGCAAACTTTCGGATCTCAGTACACGAACAAGAATATTAATATTGTCATATCATTATATTATATTGTCATAATATTAACATAGTTTGTTACATATAATTTGGAGTTTAGATTAGAAATAATATTCTGAAATAGAGAGAAAAACAGTACAACTTTAAAGTAATATATAGCTCTAGTTAGGATATATAGAGTACGAATAAGTGAGACACAAAAATATTTCTATTATGGGAAAGGATCCATGTTATACCATAAACTGCGAAATTTATATACGTATCATTTAAGTTTTTCTATTTCTAAATTATATTTAAATTGTCTGAAAAATGAAAAAAACAAAAAAAGAATACGTCTTAGTCGAATTTTGTTACCAGATTTATAGAAATAAATGAACGTACAATGTTAAAGATTTTCCGAAATATTCCTGGGAAAAGCTAGACAACTATAGCTACCTAGCTACCTGGGAATTTGCAGTAATTTGGCATCCGTCATACAGTTCTCAGGAACGTTGAGAGTAAAAAAAAAAAAAAAGGTCTAAAAAAGATTTGACGGGTTTTTAGTGAAAAATCTAGCGTCGTACTGACAGTTCTAAATTTCCATCGAAGATATCAACAAAGTTGATCCCACGACTTATGTAACATTTTAATCATTTATGAAATTGTTATTTGGGTTCGGAATTCCCTTTCACTCAAAATTTCTCATTTTTACCAAGATAAGAACTGACAAAATGGCGGCTGCATACTCTTGATCAACATTGCATGTACAGCTACGATAAGAAATAGTTTTCTCATTTTGCACAGGTGCAGAACTGAAAACGAAAAATATCCAGATAATCATGCGAAAAGTATCAGAGTTTTCCTCCATTACAGTGAAACAACATGAAATATTAAAATTGTTAGAAACCTCCCTGAAAATTCCTAGCAACGTTAACAAAATTTTTATCATTATACAGTACGAAAAAAATATACTTATTTTGAACTTTTGTGCAAGAAAATAATCAAATATAAAGAAATTGAAAATAGTATTCCAAAAGATCTACTGATGAACAAAGTCGTTCTAAGGGGATCCAGTCCTTTGGAAAGGATAGACCCGCATCAAACCCAAAAGACATTGAAGATAATCTACATTCTGACGAGTCTACAGAGTCGTGTGAATCGTTCCGCTTAATATGGACGGACGACGAAGACAGTGCGGACCAGGAATGTTTATACTGTAATCAATTTTACCGGTTTGATGCAAATTGTGAGGAATGGATCTGCTGTACTAGGTGCACTCGCTGGGCTCATGAACTCTGTGCTGGGTTGGATGATGATCAATAGAAATCGTACGTATGTGACCTTTGCAATTCTCACGTCAAAAACTGACCTTCGAACCAAAGACTTTCAAGTTTTTTATGCAACTATTAGACTATAGAGCTATCTAGCAGTTTCTGAAGTATCTGTACCCTAATAGCATTCAATATCATATGGATATCCAGAGGATGTCCCGCCAGGATATTTGCGACGTCCATACGACATCCCACGATATCTACAGGACATCCTATACGTGTTGATCAGATGGACGAATATCCCCTTCATGGATATCCCATGGGACGTCCCGTGGGACCTCCATGGAATGTCCGTGAAACGTCATGTGGCCATCGCGATGGGACGTGGGGTGGATATTATGGTCTGTCGCATGGATATCACAAACCGCCCAGCTGGACATCCTCAGGGGGAAGGTGGGGTCAGCCTTTGTGTTTCCTTTTATTACTTAACGAAGATGTAAAGATCCTATATGGTGCTGGAATGTCATGGATCCGAGTGACGGGCTTTCACCGTCTCCGTGTTAGTCATTTTCATGAGTAAAAGGTGGATGTTGTTGAATTACACAGCATCCAACTATGACCCCTGAAAATGACTATCACGGAGAAGGTGAAACCCCCGTCACTTAGACCCATTGCATCTCAGCACCATAAATAACCTTTCCATCTTCGTTAAATAATAAAAGGAAGGACAAAGACTGCGACAAACTCATCTCAGTCTCGTCTACAATAACATCCTCTATTCATCCACAAGAAGGCATCATTAATTGTAGAAAATAATCCTGCAATGAGTTTCGACGTTCACCGCTTTATTGGCCGTCTTCAGAACACAGAAGAAAACATTTGTAGGAAAACTGACTTTAGCGTACCATATTCGTGGACATTACATCTGTGGTGTGGTATACTGGCAACACTTTACTCATAAAAAAGGCAGCAATTGATAACAACCGAAGAATTGCGTAATGTACCAAAAGGTCCAGATGGTAAGCTACTGCGGAACAATGCAGAAACTAGTTGCAGGTTTAAAATTCGTAGTGACTGATAACCCACGGAATGCAGTGATAACTTACGGAATTGAAAAATATAAAATAACGCTAGACACAGTACTTCACTACTCTTGGTCCGGCATATTGGCTGACGCCCAGCATTGCATCACCATATAAGCGGACCGGGAGTATTTTGATGTGCTGTGTATAGCGGTTTTTATGTTTTAGTTTTATGTGCCGACATGATTTTAGTTTGCGGGCAATTTCCCAATATCCTCTAAAAGAATGGCAATATTACCTTGTGTCCTTCGGTATGGTAAACTCCTCGATGTGGACCTGTAGATTGATTCTTGGTGCATCCCTATGCAGTCAGTGTTCGCGTTGTTTGGT
>JAGDQP010068377.1:0-11028 GCA_022664845.1 Lepisma saccharinum
CCCTCTCCCCCAACCACCCCCTTGGGCCGATTTTGCTCATTAACGAACTTAACCGAGCTATTAAGCCTAGAAACAATATGATAAAATTTGGTTCAAATATGTTCAAAATTATGGTCGCTAGCGTGTAAATATATATATATGACATGGTACCGATCTCATTAGGTAGACTTTTCTTCGAAATCTACCTTACAAAGACGGATGCTGTCGCTAGATTGCAGCTAGTTAGTTCCCCATATGCGGAACCCTTAAGGATAGTTGGTTCACCCTACACATTATTGATTTCAGGTTAATATACTAAAGATACCATACCTGCTTTGAAGATACCTTCCTGACATTTGCCTGGTGTAGTAAGTTCACAGAATTGCCTGGTGATAATTGCAAAATAATTGAACTGAGTTCACAACATTGAATTATTCCTTTATTTTTGATTATCCAAATTCATTCTTTTACTATTTTTCTCCCAGTTAATTTATATTTCCTTACTTCTTTTCAGAATTAATCAATTCTTGTCCAAGTTAATTTTTTATTATTTTTTCCCAGTTATTTAATTTTTCCTCCGAATTAGATTATTTTGTGCAAAATTGTTTAATTTTTGTTACTTCTCTCCTAATTTCATTAGTATTCTCTGAATTCGTTTATTTATCTGCTATTTTTTTTATCGGAATATACTTTATTTTCTTTACATTTTCTGAAAATACAGAAAACAACACTGACTGCCTACTCGAGATTTGAACACACTCTAATATAATGTTTCTTTGTTTGTAGTGCTTATTACAGATATTTATGAACATGTTTTCAGAGGAATATTACACCTCATGAACATAAATTGATTAACAAGACAGAAATTTAGAGTTAAAACAGCTAAATTTATGTTGAAACATTAAGGATAACCAGTGCTGTAGTCCTAGAATTTTCACAGGGTATACGCTATGAATCTTTTAGTTTATAAATCTTTAAGCGGAAACAATGTTTCCATTAAATTTTAATCCATCTTTATATTAAATATATGGATGAAATAATTATGTAATTTTTACAATAACAAAATAATCAAAATACTTTGATTATTCCAGTGAGGCAATAACAATGAAATTATATGCATAATTTGTTTCATTGAGGGAATGAGAAACAAGACGATTGTTGAGACTTTCGCATAACTACGAAGCATCTATATCAGTTAAGAATCAGATTCCATATAAGATTCACTTGCTGAGCCTGTTATAAGACTTATTCCATCTATCGAAAAGTCAAACTTCTACCTTGCTTTTGAAAACACAAGTCAAATATTATACTACTCAAGACCTGCACTAGGAGACCACGCAAGCTAGCAAACGTTCTGCTCAGCTTGACTGTACATTACATGCGTATTTCTACAAAAGTATTATTGTAGTCAACAGATTGCGATAATATGCTAACGACCCTTCTCAATATTTTGTTCAAGTGGAACCAAAATTTCCTGACCCCCATAATCTCACTGGGTGAATTGGAAATTAAATAAATAAACCAAAAAAAGTAGATGACATACTCATCTTTGCAGAAGGTACAGTATATGGTAATGTGTAAGGTTAATCAGAGGGTATACGTCGTATACCTGAGTATACCCTCGACTACAGCCCTGAGGATAAGTATCAATTTACTTTCTCATACAACAAATATGTTACTTTTTATCCTTATTGTAGTCACTCGAGAAGTACGCTTAGTGGAGCTCACAGTCCCCAGCTATTGGGGTGATTAAAGATCATACCCCGTTTGACCGGCAGTCGAACCTACAATTGCCCAATTCGTTATTCGTGCCACTATAACAACATTATAGCAGGGTGATTGTTCTAGACATCCAGAGCTAAAACGGGAGACCGGGTCAATTTTTGAATCGAGTTACCGGGTCTATGCTTGAGACCCGGTCACCCGATTTTGACACGGAGGGAGAAGCAGATTTTTAAGTCTTTCCTTATTACACATACACTGTTGCATTTGAACAGACTTTCTACCTGCTGTGACCGGGAGTTACTCCCCAGAGTACAAAAAAATATGACGTCGAAAGGTTCCGAACAATAATAATAACATATGGAACTACTAGTCTCGTATCCCCAAAAAGAAGAACAAAATGCTACCGATGGTGTGCAAATGCCCCCCTTCGGAAAGGTTATTTTGAAATAATTTTGTATTTGAAGTATTAAATAGGATAAAAACATTAAAAAACCTTTTAAAACTCTCAAATATAAAGTTCTCGTACATAATCTCACTTCTCAAGGAATCTCCCATATTATAATATGGATTGATTCTAATCACAGAAACAAGACTGGGTACCTGGTCAATGGGGTCGAAATTCGATAATAAAGTCACCGAGCTCACTTAATCTGGTGATTATGGTCAAGACCGGGTCAAGTTTCGGACCGGATCAATTGGGTTATTTGAGTCAAGTTTCGTAAAGGGTCTCTGAGTCATCTATGTTCATGCCAGCAAAACTGATCCTGTTTCAGCTCTGTATCATTCAACGAAATAAAGGCAAGCTAATGATTACTGTATTTCTTTAAAAAAAAGAAAAGAAAAAACAGAAAAGAAAAAGGAAAATAGTAACTATTTATTTTCAGAGGAAAAAGAAAACTTTATCAATAATTTAGATTGTGATACATAAGTAAGTGAAACTTAACTCAGGCTCATTTTCCGGTTGGGTGAATATTTGATGACAAAGAGGAAGTTCATTTGCTTGCATTCTCACTATAAATATCGTCTCCTACATATTTAGGTACCATGAAGCTACGCAATTCTCCAGTGGGTAGAAGCTGCAACATTCCAGCTCCCTCCGGTTCTAGGTCTCTCTCTCTCTCTCTCTCTCTCGTTACTTAGTATTCAGGTTGAATGAAACACACCCAAATGGATTACAATTATTTCTCAGAGCTTTATTCCTTGGCAAATTCTAAGGTAAAAATATTATTTGCAAAATTTCCTCACCGCACATTTTATCTGAGATCAAACAGTTTTGAAAACAATAAAGGCTTATTCTACAGGAAACATCGTATATGCAAATAATTTGAGAGTGAATTTCTGACACCAAAACCAGAAACAAGTCTCTTTGAAGGAATTTTGAAACATACGTAGTTTCGGAGTTACAAGTGCTCAGAGTTAACAGTGTAGATCACCCCCGCCATCTTGGTACGCACATTCCATTGATTTACATGGGAATTGTTTTACTCGTCTTATATCTTTCAGGAGCATACTTTTAACTTTGTTTTCGCCCAGTTTATCGTCATGTTCTCTTTTACTCATGCTATTTTATAGAAATGAAATATTTTACACGCGAACAGTATAATTTCCCGTCAACATATTGTGATTTATGTAGCAAACTATTAATAATACATTATACTTATATATTTGAAGAAATTTCACAAACCAAAACTCTACAAGAGTTAAAATGACCACAAAGACAAATTTTGTGAAAGCAGAACTTAAATATTCTACTTTCGAGAGGCATAAACTGAGTAAAACAATTCCCGTGTAAATCAATGGAAAGGTCTTACCAAGATGGCGGGGGTGATCTACATCGTTAAGGCGGTATCGAAAGAAAATGACGTCATACCTCGACAAACACTGATGTAAGCAGGGTTGGATTAGTACTGGATAGATCGAGCTCTCTCATTTATACTATCATAGAGGGAGATCGAATTTGAGAAAAAAAAAGGGTATATCAGTGTAGAACATACGGAAGAAGAAAAATGTAAGGAGTCCAGAAGCGAAGACATACAAGAGACACTGACGAATAAAAGAAGTTCGAGATAATATTTTATGTATAACCCGAATTATGTGACACAAAACTGACATATTTTCTACAAAAAAAAAAAAAAACTTAATGTGCCCATATACAAAATATGACAATTTTTGTCACATATATTATACATAAAAGATTACCTTTTGAACTTCCTTTTTTTATTCCTCAATGTCGCTTGTATCCCTTGGCTTCTGAAGTCGACATACACTATGCGAGATAAAGTATCCGGACACTCCGTGAAACGTGTTCATCATAGAGAGCTACACAGTACAATCTACTTTGCGAAACACATGGTCAGCCATCTCAGTAGTCAACAAGCAACGCGAGAAATCAGAATGCGACGGTCTGAGGAACTCACGGACTTTCAACGTGGTCAGATGATTGGGTGTTACTTGTGTAAGAAGTCTGTGCGTGAGATTCTACCGTCCTGAACATCTCTAGGTCTACTGTTTCCGATCTCCGATGTTATAGTGAAGTGGAAACGATAAAGAGACGTGTACAACCAAATGGTGTGCATGCCGACCTCCTATGTTAAACTCTAGAGACCATCGAGGTTTAAAGACTGCGTAATGATGAATCGTCTATCGCTACCATTATACAGGAATTCCAAATTGCATCAGGATCTACTCCAAGCACCATGACTGTTCGTCACGAGGTGCGGAAACTTGGTTTCCATTGGCAAGCAGCTGCCCATAAGCCACACATCACAAGGCAAATGCCAAACGCCATCTCACGTGGTGTAAGGAGCGCCAAAACTAGACCATAGAACAGTGGAAAGCCGTTGAGTGGAGTGATGAATCATTGTATACATTGTGGCGATCCGATGGTAGGGTGTGGGTGTGGTAAATGCCTGGTGAACGACATCTACCAGCTCGTAGTGCTGACTGTGCAATTCGGTGGCTGTGGTGTTACAGAGTGATCATGTTTCTCCTGCAGGAGCCTTATCCCCCCTGTTGATTTATGTGGCGCCACAAAGTTACTTTGATATTTTAAGCACATTCCTCCTGCTTACCGTCGAAGTCCAGTTTGGGAATGACCATTGTGCAGGGTTGGCAAAAATCATGTGTTTTTTTTTAAAAAAAAAACATTTTTTTCTCGTTTAAAACAGTTTGTTTTTGTTTCAAACAGTTTTTTTTTGTTTAAGACAGTTTTTTGTTTAAACAGTTTTTTTTAATTTAAATTCTCTACTTCATTTATTTATATTACATATTGAAAGAAATAACTTTGTTTCTCCTTTATGTCATGCAGAAGGACGGGATCTACAGCTACAGCATAAAGTGGAATCCGAACCACTACTCGGTTTGAACCTGAGATAAATTGTCCTCCACCTGGACTCGAAACCGAGACCCCTTGATTACAAATACGATGAGTACCGACTCATCCACAGAGGACACCTGATAGAAATACGTTGTACTGATCTTGCAAACTTGTAAATATAATTATTAAGAGTCAGTTCAGAAGAACAAAAGGATACACAACTGCAAAAGTGAAATCACTGTAAAGAGTTATACTAACTAACTAACTAACTCTATGGCTTACGGAACTCGCAAGTTCATTGCCGCAGTAACAAACGTTCGCCACTGGATTTTATCCTGTGCAATATCAAGCCAGTTTTCATCTCGAACACCTACTTATCGAATTATACACATTATTAAAATAAATGGACAGTTTCAAACGACTGCAGAGTACAGATCTAATATAGTCCAAGCTAGTTCACTGAGTCAGAAATACACAGACTTAATTTGCATATCAATAAAAGAAGTGAATACAGATAGTACGAATTATTTGAGTTCACTCTGGCTCTGAACCATCCATACATTACATACAGAAAATACTTTTGATTTCAATAAATTCGCTTGTCCACATACTTTGCATTAATCTACACAATAGGAAATGTTTCGTTTGTAAATTAAAGCGACGAAGACAAGAACAATGCTCAGACACTTTGGTGGCTACAAATAGGCCTATATATATATACAACACATTCAGTGTGAAATTCATACAGTTAGTGGGGGAAATATACAAAAAAAAACTCTCGCTATGAGAGAAATTCAGAAATGCTTTCTTATTTAATCTAGAAAATACAAGATATTGACATAAATGTGTAAATTACAAAGGTATACAGTTTCTCAGTTATTAAGATATTCGCTGTGGCGTTATTGGGGTACACGCATGTGATCACATTATCACCTCATTTTCTTACATGTTACGAAACTTTCGGTAGTTTCTTTTGCTTGCGGAACAACAAGACATTTGACTCTTTTGATATTGGTATGACTTTCAGCAATTATGACTCACAATCGATGTGAAATTAAGGAAAATGTATCCACCTGAAGTAACAACGACCTTCTTTGTCGAGACCACAGCACCAAGTCTGTTTCATGGGAGTTGTCCTATGATCACTAGCGCAGTTAGTTTCTGGCAGTGCTGCTAGAGGGCATCTGCCTACATATTCGTACTTCTGAATTCCTGCCATTTGTTCTCGTTTCCAAAAGACCGGTGGGGGTGGGGTGGGGGCGTTAAAGGTCTACATGTCGTTATTTTCCTCGGCCTTGTTCCGAGACCTCTGTTAAAATTGCTGGTGAGCATATTTTTGGGTTGTTTAATGACTTGTGAAGGAACTTACGAGCTCTTTGTTAAATTATTTGGAGCACAGTCCTGCCCCCTCCCCAACAAATATAGCTTTATTTTAATGTATCTTTTATGATTTGTGGAGAAATATTTTTTGTTTACCTTGTACATACAACGTAAATATTAGGCTAGCAGTTGGCAACGCTGTACCTCGATAATGAAGCAGAGTTGGACAAATAGTCAAGATAACTTTTCTTTTTGTTTGGTTTCACGAGCTTACCTACGAACAATGTTACACCTTGCATGTACACAACTTGGGTATATAAGTAATCTCATACAACACGCTTCTACCGAACATCATATACGATTTCTTTTTAATACTGATTTTGATCCAAACTGAAACACAAAAGGTGGTCTCATCCTACGCGTTCCTTAGTTCCTTCAATCTTGTGGGATTTCTTGCAAAATTAGTTTGCAGCTTGAAAAGCACGCCATGGAGATCCAATCAGTGTTCAGGGCGTTCACCTGAAAGATAATGAACGGAAAGTTGATGGCAGAAGATCGAAACAAACGCTTCTTGAATGACAAGAAACTATCTTTGGCGACTTAACTTGCTAAATTGGACGTAAATATAAGAATGTACGGTTCATGTAGATGATGGATTTGCTTAATGGTGTTGTAGTCAAGTGGTTCTGGATCGGGGTTGAATCAGTTGCATGCAAATGAGAAGGAAGGCAGCGACTGTCCCTAATGCATCCTTTTGCTCGTGGTTCTGTTGATTTAGAAATTTGGTTACTGGCTCGTAAAACAATCTTTTCTTTTGTTCTTGAGTATTTCGTGTATTCATTTGTACAGAGCAACCATAAATGATTTCGTGTTTCGAAGACATCTAATTACGTTTAATGAAACAGATACATGAAATTGCTACCAACGGAGAGAGGAAAAAAGGTCTAAAAGTTTGTTTTTTTCCTTGTGAACCTGTTTGATACCTGGGGACCATAGAGTTATGAATAGAATAGAGGTAGCGTAAGGCTGTTTTCTGGGCGAGTGGAGTGAAACCAAGAGATGGAAGCGACGAGACACTTCCACTACATCGACTGACCCCCATATTTAGAGGCCCTCTATACTGAGTATTGCCTTCTCATTCTTTCTTATGGGAAGAGAAAGTTATTACTGAGAAGCACACATCTAAGATGAAACCTCCGAAATAGCTATCGTTGTCCGAAAATACAGCTGTTTTGCAGAGAATTGACAATTGTAAAATGCTTGAAAACGTCCTAGATATATTGTGCTGGACATTGTAGTCAAACAACAGAAATGTGCGTTTCAAAAAGATCACCAGTTGACCCACAGTACTCGGTAGAGGGACTCTAATAGGACCGTACAATATGGCTGCCGCTGAACTGTTAATTTGGCTTCATGTGACGTCATGAAAGCACTCTTTATTCTATTCCTAACTCTATGCTAGGATTCTATTCCTAACACATCTAGCCTGTAGCCAACTTCCTCCCAGATACGTTGCAGCATAGTACAAGGTAACCAAAAATAGTTCTTGCAGTTTTTGACGTTGCATGGGAAGACGTGATCACTGATACGGAAATAAGTGCCTCAGGTTTTGAAAACGAGATCGGGGTGGGAGTGGATACATTGGCCGTGACCAAGACAGGAGCCATAGCTCGAGTAGTGGCAAAGACAAATGGAGGTGTCGAAACAGCTCGTTCGTGGGGCGTTTGCTTTATGACGTTAAGGTCAGCTTGTTCGCAGCCGAATCAAGTTACAGAATGCGTCAAATCTTTGGGGATAATTGTGTGAATGAATGCACCGCCAGGCATTGGTTTCAGAAATTAGGGTCGGCAGATTTGTCTCTCTGTGATGAACCCTGCATTGCCAACGCACAGGCTCTGGGAGTCTCTGAAGGTGGCCATAAAGCAGGGCAGCAGTCAAACGTGTGGTGAGCTTGCCGAACGCTTCCAGGTATCTGATGAAACACTCAGACATAAAAGGGCACCCCGTACCCGTAGAGAAGACGTACAAGTTGAGGAAGTAGATACCCGAATACTATTGGAAGCCATCTTCGGTAGAGTGATCGGGAGGACCCGGGTTCGATTACCGGCGCCGGTCATCCTGACTGAGATTTTCCTTGATTTCCCTCAGTGGCGCCGGGCAAATGGTGGATGGTACCTTGAATACGACCAGGACCAATTTAAGACCAAATTCCTCCCTTGTTATTGTTGTTAATATACCCAGTATAAAATGGCCAAATTGGGCTGTATCTTTATTAAATTAATAAAGTAACTCGTACAATGTGCTGTGGCGTCAAGAAATGTCTAGCCAAACACAATGAGTTCCTCTAATACTCAACATAGTGTTCCTAAACAGCAGTGTCACCTACCGTCAGCTACCATAACTTTTGCACAACAAGAGATAAATTGCTGGCATGCAAGATTAGATACAAACAATCTAACTAGCTCAAGTAAATTAACCTTATCTAACCTACTTAAGAGATTGCACAACTCGGACCACAGGAGATAAATAACTAACTGACTCCATGGCTTATGGAACTCGCAAGTTCATCGCCGCAGTAACAAAGGTTCGCCATTGAATTCTATCCTGGGCAACATCAAGCCAGTTTTCATCACGAACACCTACTTCTCGAAGATCTCTTCTAATATTGTCCTCCCAACGACGTCTCGGTCTTCCCAATGACCTCCTTCCATCCGGCCTTCCAAATTCCAACCAGGATAGAATAAAATCTTCGTTTTTTTCCCATCCGAGCTACATGGCCTACCCACCTTAATCGTCGCGATTTCATTATTTTTACAACATCTGGTGAATCGTACAGTCCGTGGAGTTCTTCATGATGCAGTCTCCTCCACTCTCCAGTCATCTCGTCCAGTTTCGGCCCGTATATCTTTCTCAAAACCTTATTTTCAAACACACGTAATTTATGATCATCTGCTAGGGTCGTACTCCAACTTTCGCAACCGTATTACCGGCAGAATAACCGTTCTGTATATTTTTAATTTCAATTTCCTTGATATTAATCGCGATGTTAGAAGTTTTTGGTCTGAGTAGGAACATGCATTGCCCGATGTTAAGTGACTTTTTATTTATTTCGTGACCTCATTTTTGCATGTTACGTATGTTCCCAAGTATTTCAATTTGAGTATTTCTCTATGACCTCATCCCTAATTCTTATATTTTTATTTCCTTCTGTCCCTGTGTTTCGGTTTGTTATCATGTATTTTGTTTTATCTATGTCTATGTTTCCTGCAGACCTATCTCATCGCACGCTTCTACTAAGACATCGGTGTTGCTTTGTAGTGCATCTATATCGGTCCCTATCAAATCTACATCATCCGCGTATACAAACAGTTGATTCAAACCATTCAGTGATAGTAAATTTTCGTCCCCTTTAATTTTTAAAATCGCATATTCTAACCCAAAGTTAAACAGTAGTGGTGACAAGGCATCGCCTTGTTTCAATCCGTTGCGAATCTTGAAACCATCTGACATATTATTACCTATCCGTACTCTGCTTATGGGGTCGCTGAGACACATCTTCACTAGTTTAACGAATAGAGAGATTAGGTACATTAGCACTACTACAGTTAAGAAATAATCATAATTAATAGTAATATTAATAAACGCCTCAAATAACAAAAAGTTAGGATAGATGCTATAGCAAACAGAGCACACTCCATATGAAAGTCTTTGCGACAGAGAGCTTACTAATCTTCCCTAGTGATTTGCACGGTTATATGCAGGGCTCGGAAGTTGAAGACCTAAAAATTGCCTAAAAAAGACCTAAATATATCTAAAAGAAAAAATGACCTAAAAACTGGAAGAAAGGAGATAAAAACGCGATCTAATTTAATTAGAATTACATATTTAATGAATATAATGCTTAGGAAATACAAACTTCTGGTGATATACAATATACAGTTGAAAAAAACAAACTATATCAATGAAATGCTTTGCTTTGTCTTTCAGTTTGCATTTTTGTAACATTGTTTCTGTTGTCCAAGTTAAGTCCTACATTTTGAACACTTTTGGAAAGCAATCGGAAACCAGGACACGTTTGGAGGAGCCCAGGCCACCACATTAGCCCGTAACACCCTGAAATTATGATTGATCCGCGTATCAGTTGGCACGTAATAAAAAAGATTAAAATATTTTATGCTTTAAATTGTAGGTGAAGAACAAAATGACTTCCCCGCCGGATGTGAATTCGGCAGCCTTGACTAGCACGACGTACTAAAATAATTTTTTTACTGGGCCTTTTCCAGGAACGGCCCAAGGCAAAATTTTCACCCGGACAAAGAGACTTTTTGTCCCTTTCCTAGTCCTAGCCTATAGTTTACATTTTATTACAGTGATTTTAATGATTTAAAGGTCATTTTTCAAAAATAGAGTAGTGCGGATACTAATGCGATTCTGAGTTGCAATATAGTCTCAACCAGCCGTTATGGTCTGCGCGAAGTTCCCGCCATCCAGCACTAAACATACAACACCCACGCTAGTGCTACGAAATTTCCTTTTCTCCGTGGTGGAAAAAGAAGATGTTGCAACTCTGTACAGAAAAAGTACAATTTTTAGGTAGATTTCGAAGAAAATATACCTATTGAGATCGGTACGATATGAAAGTGTATATTTATATATATATATATATATATATATATATATATAATAAT
>JAGDQP010068378.1:0-11027 GCA_022664845.1 Lepisma saccharinum
TTTTCCCATAGAATGCCTCAATTAATATTTTGTTACCATTTCAACCTCACGATTTCTCTGTGAGTACTGTTTGTTTTATTAATTGAGAATGTCTTCTTGAAACGATGACAAATAATGTCTTTGCAGAATAGAGCAAAACAAATAAATATGTTGTTTCAATGTTATCATGCAAGTACATTCGTTATCTTTGTAAGGAGTAACATTAATATTTTATTTCAATTTAACTATACTCATTTAACATGTTTCTTTTCTGGATAATTTATCTGACAGAATATGAAATTTCTGACCAATGGTTTTTCACATACAAAATATAGTCCAAGAAAGATTATTTATCCGTTAATAAAAGCAATCATAATGAACGGGAGTAAATTCACACTAGTATTAAAAGGGATCATGCATGCATTTGAGGTCGTATTGGCTACAAGTGAAGGTGTAGTAAAAAGCGTAAAGATTTTAATGTTATGAAGTAAAAGTATATTAAATTGAGTGAGTTCATAAATGGAAATTGGTATTCGAAGTTTTGATATTGCATTACAAATATACGTAATTAACAGGCAGTTTAAACTACATTTAGAGATGGAACAAGCAGTAAACTCGTGACTTAATAGGAAGAACATTTTGCCCAGAAATGTTTACATATTAATGCTAGCTCACATGATCTGATATTCTACGTCAACACTTTCAACACTTTTTTTACAAAACTTAATTAATTATCCTGTGTAGTGCGAGTTCTTAATTGTCTAATCCTTTCCCTATATATACTACAAATTCTTCTTTAATTTTATTTCGTTTATTGTCTTATCGTTCCATAAATTGCAATACTTTTTAAATCATTTATTTCTTGTTCAATCATCTATAATCGTTTCCTTGCAAATACTTAATAATTTAACATTGAGTTTCAGTGTTCACACCGAATTATAAACCGAATTCCTTTATTAGTTTCCTGTTACTATACTTGAAGTGTGATCGAAATCTTGAGCTGCTGATCATTAGAATCACAAAATATCACCTCATTCACCGCAGACAAAATAAATTATTGTTCAAACAGAGGCGTAAAATACACTCCCGTAACCCCCGCGGTGTGGGAGTGCTGATATTAATTTTCAACGAGTAAGGGCGCACCAACTAAAAGTTGCGAGGCGAGGAGCCAGTTAGTTGCGCCACTTTGTATAACACATTTTAGTAACATCTAGTAAAGCGAACCATAATAAGTCAAACGTTAATGTCTCTTGTTTCCCATTTGAAATGGAAAACAGGAAATATTGTTTCTTAGATCTTGGGAAACATTCTGTACCAAACCTCGTCTTTGGAAGATCAACCGTCCCCAAAAATGAAGTAGAATCATAATGGTGGTCTCAAGTAGTAGAGAAGAAATGAAATTAATGAATTTGTCGATTTTGTTAGTGTTTTGTTCTCTTGCTATGTCAGGAATGGGTTTGATACAAGTTGTTCTTTTTGCTGTCTCTTTTTCATGTAAATTGCAGCGTTTCTTCGGGGCAAATGGAGAAACGACACCACATCTTCTCTCCTAATTGATTAACATGCAAGATTTTAGTTACAGACAAACTGTTAAAAATGAATTACAGCAGAATTACGTAAACTGTGGTCCTTGTGAGTCCAGAATAGATTGAACACAACGAAAAATCAAGTTAAAGAGAATTGCAAATCACACATAAAGCTGATAAGCAGAAAGAACCATTTTGTCAGAATACAATGACTATTCAACTTTTTGAGAATTATAAGCTCGCTCGTTCGCACGAGGATAAGCATGACCTTACTTTCCACTGTCAGTGATTGTGGGAAAAGTATACAAGAAAGGAAGATTTATACAATTACATTCTGGAAAATAAATGGCTTATTGACATATAAAGTATTATTCATAACCTTGAATTATAAAACAGAAACTAATGTTATTTTCTTCCAGCTAGCAGTTGACATGATCAAAAATCACGACATTGATTTTAGTTTCATTTATTATATACAGTATATTCATACTAACATTATAGTGTTCCATATATTGCATATTTATAGTTATATTAAGTTAGATTGTTTGCCTTTCATATGTGTAATTGGGGGGGGGGAGGAAATCCATGGTAACAAAAAGTGATGATTTGTTTAGCCTTGATTGATTAATCGCCAGCATAGAATTTCGCGGCAAGCTAGGTTATTATTCAGTTCGTTAATTTTCGTAATTGTGAAAATTTTCTGCTTGTCCACGAAGATCTCCGAAGGAGTGCTGGAGCGCGAAATCGTGGATATAAAAGAGCTCCAGGCTCGCCGTGACGACCTCTCTTGACGGTTACTACATTACTGCTGAAACTACTTTGGGTGACAGAGAAGGTAGGAAGCGTTAAAAATGTAGAACTTACAGAAACCACAAGTCCCTTCGGATGGGGGACTTAAATTTTTCGCAGCGTCTCTCTCCTAACGATTTATTTTGGTAAAGCCAGAAAGATGGATGTAACACTTTCGAAGCGAAACTTTAATGATGATTTTCGAAGAGAAACTTTAATTTTATCTCTGCATTCACCACTGAATTCCTCAGCTATCGACGTAATGCAAAGGCAGAGGCTGAACTTTTATGAATACAGCTGTTTTCTTGAAGATGCAAAAAATTAGCGGAATTTGAAATGAAATATGATGCACTACCTATTAGCTCAAAGTAAATTCTCGCCTGTTTTGATGTTTGTATTGCGGAAGCACGTTGTTTCGCTGGTCAGTATAGCGACAGTCCCATGCAGTAAGAAATGGAAAGTAGAGTTTACGAAGCATGGCATGTGTGAGTTTCATTGCTAACATTGTAGGATATGCTGTGAGAAGTTGTTTGCAACTTAAAGATCGTACTGGTGTGCTAGGGACCAGAGGGGTCATGTACTGAGTCGGCTGGTGACTAAGCAACAAGCAATGAAGCCATGTTCCACCGGACTGCATATATGCAAAAAGGAATTTCAAGGGTAGCTGTGGTTGATAATTAATAACCCTTCGATTCGGTGCGCGCTTCCAAGTACAATGTCACGTCAATCGAATTTCTTGAGCAAGAAAGTAAATTTTCATCCGATAATTGTAGCGAAGTGAGCAATTAATTCTGCCCTTAACTTGGGAAAATATCAAGCTAAGTCAAGGCAAGTATATTCTAAACCATATCTAAGCCCACACGTATAATTTACGCAACATTTCGCTTCCCTGATTTAGATGATGAGTTTGGTAATTATTAGATATATATATTAATGTTTTGAGTTATATATTAATACAGTTATAGTATATTTTTCAAGTAGTAATAATAAATATTCCCTTAATTTTATGTTAAAACTGTGACGAAAACGAAGAATACAGTACTATTGAATACCAAAACACGCAATTGTTCAGATAGTATACCTTCAATATCTTGGTACACTGCGTCATTAAGAGTGGATTCTCCAAATTAACCTCTTTTTTCATATCGCTTGTTTTCCACTCATACCCTTGAAAAGTTTAATATGTTATTCCGCAGAACTAACTACTGTTATGCTATAATAATGAAGTATAGTCTGTTACTACATCTGTACATTTTGTGAATAAATTATATAAATTACGTATATCAAATAAAGTATGGAGTAAAGTAATAATTCGTTCATAGATTATCAATAATTTGAGGAGAGTTTTTTTCTTTATTATCTCCACATCCCTATTCCAAAATTTATACATTGTTGCAACAAAGAAGACAACAATACTCAAAACGTATTCATAGAAATTAAAGGAATATATCTACAAGTCCTGGAATTCTACGTTGTAAACCTGATAAAGCTCATATTTCTGTATTTTAAGCTAAAACTGTTTACTTAATTCGGCATTAGTGGAGCTTAATATATATGGAAATAAATGTGTATAAGTGTATTTCCACTTACCTGTATATAAGCAATAAAAATATAATAAAATAATCCAAACCAGGACAAGTATTGCGTGTGCGTGAAAAGGGTAAAGAGAATACAACAATCCAATTAGGCTCTAGAAAATTGTAAAATCCATATTGCTTTGCTATGAGTCGTACACATAGAATATTATATGAGGAGCTCCAAAGCAAAAAGCGCTGAGTCCATAATATTTTTTTTTCAAGAGAGCATAAATACTAATAGCTCCGAAACTGTCACAGACTTAAGTAAACTGTTAATGTTAAATGTTAATTAAAGTACTACAAGTTGAGATGGCATGATTACAAAAATCAGTTTTTTAGTAATAGCCGAGTTATTGTTAAAAACATTTTGGACAAAGTGCATTTTGATGCGTACACACCGATAATGATATATCAGAGACTCCATAAATGAAATACAAAAATACATTTGAGCATATTGTATTTACAATGGTACACAGAACAGAGTATGAGGCATGTAGAAGTATAATTCTTTCTCTCCCTGTATGTGAATATTAAATGGTTACACGCCATACAACGAACATACATACTACATAATTGAAAACAATAAATTTTTGCTATAAGAATACACATACACGGTAATATGCTTTGCAGTAATGCACTCAATTTCGTGTTGTTTCATACGATATCCACTTCCTCTCCGAAGCAGTCGCATTCGGACACACTTTCGTTTTCAGCACAACTTGCAGGCTATACATCCATTGCGTTAATGTAGAACTGAAGGGCAGGTTCACGTCTCCAGTGATCTCCGAATCGTTTTTTTTTTCATAAGATTTGCAATTTCAGCTTTCTTTGCATCGGTGATTCGGCTTACCAGGGGTAGTGAAGGGGCATCTGCTATGATGGCAAACTTTATTCCTCGTTTCAGTGGTGACACATACTGTATTATACGTTGGTTCCATTTTGAAAACAACACCGCGACGTCCTTGGTGCAAAGCTTTCTTCAGAAACACACGTTTCATGTCACTAATAGCTGTACTTTTTTTGTACGAAATTGCCTAACGCTTTTACATCCCGCAAATGCCAGTCGACGCCTAGAACTCGCACAGTCCCAATTTCGCGGTACATTGCAGTTTAACTATCAGGGTTCAAAATTTCGGAATGTTTTCGAAAAGACTTTTCTAACACACCAAACAATCGGTCGGCGGGGAGATAGGAATGCACTGGGAAGTGCATAGTAATATTCTTGAGAGAAGAAGGAGATCTTCGCAGCAACCACATGAGTAAGGCATGTACAACATCTGTGTTTTTATTTTGACCACCGCATCCGTCGGAAAATGTCGAATGGATTTTGTAGACGCGTCAAACTCCTGCCTTTTTAAGAAATCTATCAAAGCAGACGCCCCTTCAACAGAGCCCTTGGATGCTTAATTTTCTTTCCACACATAAGACTTGTGAGCTGATGTGACTACACTTTCCTGCATTGTCAAATAGCGAGTTCTGTTGCGGACAACACGATGGACATAGCGCTTTCTGCATCAAATGCTGTATTTTACGGCCATTTTACGCAGTGACATAGTAACTTTTGAACCGAAGGGTAGCACAGATCGCTTCAGAGCTGGCGATTTATTGAAAATCTGCATCGAAAAGCACATCGTCCGCGGATAGACTTAGCGCCTTTTGATTTGGAGCTCCTCATATATTTTACCTTCTTTAAGGTATTAATGTGAAATCTGAAATCTATAAATGAGATATTCTTTTGTCACTAAATAAAGATGCGTCCGATTGTCGCTGCAGGAAAAAAATACAACATCTCAATTAAAAGAGCAATGACACCAAGAACGCATCCTGAAAGAAGTAAATAGAATACGAATCCAATCTGTTTCAATGAAACAGCTTTAAAAGCATTACAAAGTGAATGGCAAACACTCTTCACTTGCAACTGCCATATCTCATCCAAGTTCCACTTCGATATTAACCCCGATTCATGCATTTGTCTAATAAGAATATTGAAACGGTTAGAAAATGGAAATGCTTTTCTGAAGGGGATAGCTATTTGTTGTTGTCCTAGATGCTCCTCTAGCAAATGGAAACGTTTAGCACACAAAGAGCAAGCTTGCATTTCTGCTCCAGCGTACTTCAATATTGGTTCAAAGTCAATGTGTATATATAAATATACACAGGGGTTGGGCAAAAAATCTAAAACTTTTGAAAAAGTGTGAAAATCATACCTAGTATGGTGTGGGGCCTCCTTTTGCGTCCAAAGCAGATTGGATCCGACGTGCAATGGACGTATACAGCTCCTGAATCGTGGTGTGTGGAATGTTGTACCATTCTTCCTCCAAAACATGCTCCAGTTCCTTAAGGAATGATGGTGGAGGGTAATGAGACCGAACACGCCTTTCTAACATAGACCACAATGGCTCAATGATGTTCAGATCTGGTGATTGTGGGACCCAGGGGAGGTGTGAAAGCTCCTGGTTATGCTCTTCAAACCATGATTGCACCGTTTTTGCAGCATGACAGGGTGCCAAATCATCTTGGTAGATGCCATCACCATCCGGGAACAATGTGTGGGCCATGGGTAGAACCTGGTCCCCCAAAATTGCCTCATACGCCTTAGCATTCATCATTCTATGCAGGGCTATGATGGGACCTGCAGAAAACCACAATATCACTGCCCATACTGTAACAGAACCACCCCCATGCTTTACAGTTGGGCGCAGACAGTCTAGACCATAGGCCTGCGACGGTGTTCTCCATACGTAAACACGACCGGTTGTTGGAAACAAGGTGTAGGTCGATTCATCGGAATACATTGCATGTTTCCACTGATCAAGCGTCCACTCCTTGTGGTCCTTGCACCACTGGATACGCCGCTTCGCATTTTCTGCTGTGACCAGAGGTTTGGCGATCGCGGCCCTGCCATGAATTTTCATTTTCTGAAGTTCCCGTCGCACTGTTTTTGATGAAACCGGGTTCTGTAGGCCGGAATTGAGTTCAGACGTAATTTTCATTGCAGTTTTCTGCTTTTTAGCTGCTACAAACCATTTTAATGCCCTCCTGTCCCTATCGGACAGGATTGTCTTTCGACCACTGTTGTGCTTTGCAGACGTTGTTTGCCCATGCATTGTGTATACCCTCGTGACATTGGACACAGTGCCTGCGATACCTCCACAATGGTCGCCACTGTTTTCACTGAAGCCCCAACCAGACGGGCACCAACGATCATGTGTCTTTGGAAGTCTGTAAGGTCGCCCAATTTACCGCACCACTTGCACACCACGACACTCACAGGTGAACTGGGTGCTGCTGACGGAAGAGGAAGGTCCACATGACACATTGAAAACAAAAGACGATCGGCAACCGCAACACGTTGTGTACAGTGGCGGGCCAAACTTACGTGTACTGTATGATGTGTTTTTTAGATTTTTTGTCCAACCCCTATATATATGTATATATATATATATATATATATATATATATATATATATATATACATATGTGTGTGTATCTCCCCCGAAAGAAGGGTAAGAAGAAAGAAAGTGAAGAATTACTTTCCCGTGAACAGGTGGGTAACACTCGCGAAGAGTCAAGAATGACACTCGGACTGGAAGCCGGCCAGCTGAAGCAACTCAAACTGGTCACTCGAGAGCTAAGTCACCAATTCACGAGCCAAGGTCATGTCCCACGGCCACATAACGTACGAGAAAAAAATAAAGCATCAAACTATCGAGATAAAACATCATACTCATCACCAGGACACGCTAGTACCGAAAAAAATCCCGAAGAATGAACACACGATTACAGAAGGATAACTATATTGGAAATATAGTACAGAGATAGACATAAGCAAAAACGATGGAAAAAGGAAGGGGGGAGGATAAAGAAGGAAAGAATTCCCCACCACAACAGAAGGGAGAGAGCGCAGAACGACCCACATGACCGCATAGAAAATGTCATAGTAGCCCAAGCCTCCTCGCACACAGACTTTATACTTGAGGCGATAAATCAAAGTTTATCCATACACACTAACGAGTCACCGAGGTAAACTTTAAAAACTCAAATAAAAGAATAGGTGGCAAAAGTGAAACATTCTGAACCTCTCAGAATAACGGTTGAATAGAAAACGCTATCGCGCACTACAGTAAAACCTACAGTTGAAAACTGCACTAGTGACACTCGTAGTATCCTGGTGGAAAGAGGAAAGAAGTAGGAGAATCAAAGTTCTAACATACTACCTATCCGCTGGAAGACAACGATGTTGTCCCCTAGTGTACAAGGTCGCAGTAGCAAATTTTGAACACAATATTTACGTGAAAATCCATAAAATAAAAATACTGAAAGATTAATGTGCGTGCACTCACCTTAATACGAATTAAAGTCAATTCACAGTACACTTGTACTATACTCGATAGTGTAACCTAAAACATATATTTGCATAAAGCATCATTGTTGAAATTAACTTAAATAATAGCTACTTCTACATTCGTTTTGAATAAAATGGTAAACCTTTTTTATTTATTGTTTATTTCAACAAAGGATAGCAAAGTTCAAGTCATCGAACACAAATTGCTCAAAATTTCATATTTCTGTATGCATAGAAGTTCATCTGTTCGAAAAAAATCATCTGAATTTAAGTTGAAAATTCACATCTCTTGAGGAGAGAAACCCTACAGTTCATAAATTAAAGTATAAAAAAGCGTTAAAAAAAGTATGTTTAAAAAATCACTATTCCATATGTCCATAGAAAATCATTCAGTTATCGAAAATTATGCTTTGACAAAAATCGTAATGTTCAGAATTTCAAGTCCAAGATTTCTTGTTGGTAAAATAACGTGCAAGTCACTGTTTTATACGCAGAAATATTAATAACATACACAAACACCCGAAACTTCTGACCCTGTCCAACTATACCACTGTCACTGTAAACGATGGGTCAGTTTCACTGTAAGCACTTTTCTAAATTCCAGTCATTAACAAGGATCATAGCAAAATGAGTTTTTTACATATTGTCGGTGTTCTCGATATAACTATTTGAATTTCGTAATACAAATTTGAACTATTTTCGGGTTTTAGCGATCTAGACAGTTTTGTAATCGGTTGAAATTTTACTTAAAATTCGAAACGGAACCAAAGCCGACGAAACAGAGCACAAATGCTCAACCAAAACCGAACAAATAAAACATGATGAGCTCGTCGACATTAAACCAATCACATGAGTAGCTAAATAAATCATTTTCATTTAATGAGTGCGTAAAGCACATAATAACTTTAAATAATAAAACTTTAATATCATAACGGAGAGAAACTTAGATCTATTTACGGTTTGGCTTAACTAAATCACAGCTCTAAACATATGGAGTGCCCATGTCCCCTTACCTAGTTTACCACTTCATGTTGGATAATTTGCCTTGCGCTAAAGAAAAATCGATATATAAACTTTTACACATGTTTCACAAATTATTTCCACTATTTAAAACAGAATTTAGATGTAATAATTTAGCTTCGGGAAGACCAGAACACGAAAAATAATTCGAATTTATTGAAGTTGTAAAGATGTCTTCTCAACGAGCATCCAACAGTGCAGTAGAAACCATGAATGGAATTCCAAGCTCCAAAATCTAATTTCTTAGGTAAGTTAACATGGATCTGGATGATTTCCGCTAATATAGATATTACCTTAGGCAGGAACACTGATTTAAGTACGCATAGGAAGTTTTAAAATATACTTAAAACAACTATTTGGAACGTCAGTGTCCTGCATCCATACTTAGTGATAATCTTCTTTAGAAAGCCCATCCTCAACCGCCTTCTGCATCGACAACAGATGCACTTCCGGCGGAAGCAAAAAATAATTCCCAAAACGGATCTCAGTTGCCAACTAAATAAATTAATTATACCTGAATTTTAGCACACTAAATGAAAATTCATAAACATATCTTAAAACTTTAAATGAACGATATATTAATTAATGTAAGAAGATTAAAAAGTTTAACGAGCAACGAATTTTCTTAGCGGGAAGATTTGCCAATTATATTAACCCACATACCTGAGATGAATCGAGCTTTGGTCCTGTCTAAGATGCTGGGACAATAAAAAAATGAGAAAATAAATAACAAATGAGAGAAGAAGAAAGATACGTCACAAAGTAGTTCGAGAACAAATCTTTACGCCAAGAAAGCGAAACAAAAGAGAATCAAAAGATTAATCCATAGTCCACAAAAGTAAAAGACGATAACGTTATCATTACAGGAAAAACTTTTGGCTTCGAAGATCCACATCGGAAAATCATAACAATGTAAATAAAATAAATTGAACCGAGCATCATGGTCGGTTACATGCCCATTAAGGTGTGGTGGCGTACACTTCCATGCTGTAACACAACACTATTAAGTTCCATATCACGTGTCTTCTTTCTGATAGCATGCTTCAACTTCTTTATTAATGATAGAAATATGACCACAGTGAACTCCGTCAGTCAACGTTTGAAAAGTTACACGCCATTCGGCTCTAATTAGGCAATTCACATGTTGTCTGTTGAAGTTTGTCTCTCACTCCCTTGTATGTCAACCACTACATTTCCCCCCTTCTTAAAACCTATTCACCCACTTTCTGACATTACTGATGTCGATTGTTGTATCTCGTTACAGCGACAGGAGTCTTCTGTTGATATCTACAGTCCTTTTTCAAACATCCTTTCTTTTTCAAAATATCAATCCCGGTTTTTGTTTTTCTGTTCTTCATGTCTTAAATTGATAAATTTGAAAGCAATATATGCTTTATGTTAGTAAGTTATCATGGCTTCAGAAATTTATTAAAAATTACAAAAGATATAAAGGAAGAGGCATTCTTTAAAGATGGACTTCGTATATTAAATATGTCTTTCAGTGTTACATCTCTTCCATATCTGATAATTAACTTCTCAGCTCTTTATTAGAACTAAGCGTGCAAAAATCTCTTGTCGTATTATCAGCATCCCTACCTTGTGAATTATTTTCTAACTCTTGTTTTTACACAACTTTTAATGCTTTAGAAGTTCTTTTCAATACATAGAGAAGTTTAATCTACGAAGTCTGAGTCTGTCGTTTCCACATTTTCAAAGAAATTGCTTCCAAATTTAGATAATACAGATTTTGTATTATCAGTAACCTGATTTTAGGCTTGGTGTTGTTGTAAT
>JAGDQP010068382.1:0-11027 GCA_022664845.1 Lepisma saccharinum
AGTGGTCAACTCCTCTCCTCCTCTAGTTCTCAAATGGCCTGCGTTTGGAAATAACTTCCTCACTCTATCCGATCTCCAGAGGCTCGCACTGGGATCAAACTCCTAGCCTTCGCAGAGTTTGTCAGCGGGGTTTTCTGTCAGCTTTATCAGCATACCCTCATCCGTCCTCAAGAGGCTTGCACTTGGGACAAAGTCCTGGCCCTCGCCGAGCATGTCAGCGGGGCTTTCCTCTTAAGCGCACCACACACTGTGGTAGTGCTGACCCTCACTCTTGACGAGGCAACTCCAAAGAATAGATAGGTTAGACAAAGCATTCAAATTGTAAATAGCTATTGTTCCGGACGGTCTTTTAAGTAACCTGTAATATCTATAACTAAATTGGTTGTGGGCTACACCTGTAAGTTATTCTGCTATACCTACCGGCATCCCGTAATTATAAACGAGTAAAAACAATAACATTGCGATAGTCACAGATAGAATGGCTGTTTGTTAAGAATTCTTATATTTACTCTCTATAGAAGAATATGTCGTAAAGGAACTGGATTCAAGAAAAGAATGTTCCTAATGTGCGTTAAAATGAAAAGATTTCATGGTATGTCTACAATGTTTCTTTTTCCAACTATTCAACGAGTTCAGCAAATACAGGCAACTTTTATGTTTGTTTAGCATATGCTTCTCCCTAGCGAGGGAAACAGGAACTTCTTAAAACTCACTTATTTCTAAGCAACAAAAACGAACAGATTAATAATCTGGCAGTCAGCCCGTAAGAAGAATTTATACTTATCTGCGATTGAGTCTAAGAGAAGCCAACGTGATCATTAAAAAAAATTAAGACTTGTTGAAGGAACTTTGACAAAAATAAGCTGAAGATTAAATGCTGACGCTTAACTCTTGCAGATACTGTATTTAACCCTTTACTTATGAAAAAACCTGATTTGTATTAAACCAGCCGTACTTTAAGGTAACCAATTGAAAGTTACTAATTTTCTCAATACTTTAAACTTCTATCATTGTGTGTGTGTCCCTGCGATTGGTGTAATTTAAGAATCAAGATTTTATATATTAAATTGATAAACATTTATTAATATTCAAAAGTTTATTGTGATATTTAAAAGAGCACTTACAATTTATTTTGACTATCGTAATTTAAATACAGATTATTAGATTTTTGCCTAATAAGTGAAGGTAAAAGATTTTCCTGTGAAATAATAGATTTCAACATTTAATATCTCGTAGTACAGGGGCTAGCTCATGTCTTGTGTGCCTGAAAGGTCCCCTCGGTTTGACTTCAGATTTGATTGAAGGATAGTTGGGACATTTAAGAAAGTTGGTCACATGATGCGGTGAGTGCTCGTTCTCGTGATACTGGATTTTATACGAGGCCGATAACATTTTCAAAGAAGTCGTAGGTTTCTAATTAAACAGCCATACAGAAACGAGTTATACCTAGTTCGAGTTGCAAATATCTACACTTTAAAAGTGTATATTTTGTATGTGTGTATCACGCAGGAGAGGAAGTTATGGTGGGAAATTTATCGAAATTTACACTTAAATCCCCTATTTCCTAATTTGACCCCTTGTAAGCTGGCAACCTTGAAAGCAAAGAACAACATAACATTTTGAAAAATGTAACATCATATCTGTAACACTTCTGGAAAGTTTGAGAAAAATAGCTGCAGTAGAAAGAGAGAAAAAAAATATTCATGAATATGCGTTTTACACTTTGAAGTGATTAAGTTTCCTAAGATATCTAAGAGTTCCTTAGATCATTATCCTAAATAACAGAAGATAAACGAGTTGCCCCTCGCTGGAAAGGTAAGTGCATAATCTTTCCAGTAGATGGGAGGAGTAGAGTAGGAAATTCTAATAGCATTAGAATATTGTGGCAAAGTGGCCGAATTGTGCTATTATTTGCAAACACACTATTGTAGAGTATTATCACCATAATAGGCAAATCTTTGTCTTCTACTGACCGTCAGATTTCTTTTAACGCGAGAATCGCTGTGCTACATTGTGGAGCAACAGACTTACAAGCAAAGTGATACTTCAGGGTCAAGGACTCCGAGTCCCTTTACCACAAGACATAAGAAAGAGAGTTCCCATCAGAGCAGCTGTGGACAAGTTTGGCTACGTAGAGCACACGAACTGAGGAATAGATGGGACGCATGACACTGCCATGATAATCTTCCAGGACAAAGTATTTCTGGGTCCCGACTCTGAGGCAATTACACCTAGCGATCAACTCATGTCTGTTGAATATGGCGATATTAACACTACCAATCGGAGTTGATCCCACACCTTGTGGTGCCACGAACGCCTTGTATGCAATAAGCGACCAGTGAGAGGTAATGTCTCTCCCACGTTTATTCCGTTCGGAAGACCTGACAGAAGTCAGTCTGATAATCGATGTAGAGAACAAGATTTCATTTGATTCCTCTCCCGGTTTCTCAAACACAGATACTTTCCAGATGAAAGCGAAGGCAATCAACGAGTATCCTCGTGGAATACATTCAATAGTATGATAACAGATAAAAATCAACCTATCACCCAGACTGGATATTTACTCCAATCATTCCATACCCAGCATATACCTGTATATTCGCATTATAAGTTTTCAGGAATTTTTAAAACAAGTAGAGCTGGAAAGTGGATCCTTGTGGTGTGACCAAGGCGTGAACAGGAATCCGAAAGAAATACAACTTTTAATGCCAAATAAATGTGACAACATTTTCATCGGCTGGGGTGGATTTGATTTCATAAAGAAGATCATGGAGTGTGTTGGGAAGTACCTGTGTTCCCGTGAAGCAGATGCGTAGCTTGCAAAAGCGTTTTCAATTGTTTTCACTGTGCCAGAGGAATCAGAGGACCTTCTATACTGGCAGAAGTGATGGAACCCTTATGCTGGCTACTTTTTGCTAGTCAGTATGGTGTGAAGAAACATGGAGAATGTATCAGTGACATCCACAGAATACAAGTTGGCTGCAAGATGATAAATGTTTTCGTGAAGCTATGAAGAGCGCGTGTGAACATATTGGCAAGTTAAAAGACTTCCCAGATTTTTTTAGTTGATGGAGAGCAGGAAAGTCTCTTTCCTCTTCTGGAGTAAGTTCGTCCATGTACCTAGTCTTACCATAAACACTGTCACAACAATGGAAGTAAATTGACACAAAATGCTGAGATATAATGTAATATTCTAGTAATATAAGATACATGCAGGTATGAAGAAACGAAATCACAGATAATTATTCTAAATTTCCACCTTTGGCACCCACACAGTCCTTAAGTCTTTGTGGTCACTCATCATTCGCATTATGCAGCACATCGACTGGCAACTCTGCAACTGCCTTCAAAAGAGACCACTTTAAACTGTCAATATTGGAATCTCTCTTCTTGGAAGCCATTTCCTGAAGCTTGGACCACAATTTGTAGTCCAACAGGCTTAGGTTCGGACTTGCAAAGGACAATCTGAAGTCGAAACTAAGTCCGGAACATTTGCCTCCAGCCTGTTATTCTAGCCTTACGTATTGAGGCTGAATCCTGCTGGAAGCTCCAGATCTGTCCGTGGAAGAGGTTGTTATTGAAATTCTTGACCAGTCCCTCAAGCACTGTCTCCTAGTACACTTACCGATGTTTTGACCCCTTTTTCACAGAAATGGAGTTTCGATGTGCCTCGTAGCTCAGACCCCACCACACCATGACTGATCCCAGACGATGACCCCCTCTGCAACCTTGAAGCTTTTTCACCAGCTTTTCTAGAGGATTTGGCATATACCCTGTAATTTTGGGCATTAAAACTCTCCTCAACACTGACAATTTCATCACTGAACAGGATTAGATGGGTGATGATTTGCTGCGTAACGCGTAAGTATAGTAAGCGTTTTGATTTGTAGAGCGTCTGGCACTTCAGTTCCCTTGGCAGGAGGTTTTCTTTGCGTCGTTTGTAAGTATGGAGCCCCAGGTCACTTCTCAACGTGCGAGACATAGACATTGGTGACACTTTTAGCTCACGAGCTCACGCGCCATCACTGACTGTCTCTTTACCGGTTTTCTGCTCCCCCGTGCCGCCACTACTTTAAATACGTCTGGAGATCGAACTATGCTTGGCCTTCCTTGCCATGGACGGTCTTTCACAGTTCCAGTCTTACTGAACCGCTGGATAGTACAGTACACAATCCTTTTGCTAATTTGCAGCATCTGAAGCGTTTTGGAAATCTCTCCTGGTGATTTGCCTACTTTATATATTAGCCTTTATCACAACTACACGATTTTTCATAGTCGCCCCATTTCATCGTGAACACTTAGTACAAATAACTTTTCACTTCTGCAACTCAAATAGTTACAGCTCACGTTTCATCTAATCCCACACCCAGGGAATATGCAAGCTTTAAGGAGCGGACATGTAGCCTTCCTCGAAAGTTGTAACAGTATTTATGGTAAGACTAGGTACTATTTCCCATTCTCCGTGGCCTGCTTCGTGCTCATCGTGAAGCAAACTGAGAGACTTTTGTGAGTGCTGTTTCCCGATACGTGCCCCTTTCTTTGCTTTTGATGAGACAAATAAATATTATTCTCGTTGGGGGGTTGTTTTCCTATAAGACTGTCTGAACTTACTATCTACACAACCTTATGTGTATGACTCTTTCAAAACTGGTTCCAATACCCTCGAAAATTTAGTTGCGTGCCAATGGATCAAGAATTAGAGTAGAACTATAATAAGACAGCAAAGGACACTTGTGGCATCATAGGGTTCACTCGCAGAAAGGAAGCTGTGGAACAGTATGATCTCGTTAAAATTAAAATAAAACTCTCATAGGGCAGGTTCTGCGTGCTTTCTGTGATATGGATGATGGCAATTATTCCCTACACTCATGAATTTTCTTCTGCCTACACCACCCGGGATGAAGACTGTGTCAGACGTGTTGTTGATTTCATCTAAACAAGAAATAATCCTTTCAAATCATATTCTAGTGACCATACCACCACATTACATAACATTGCCACAAACAAAGTGATAAACTCTGGTGAGCAAGCTCTCCTGCTTAAGTGAATAAAACACGGTAGACGACTTCACGAAGAGTTTATACAAGACCGTTTTGTAGATAAAAGCAAGAGGTTGATGGATCCAATTAAGTGAAATGTTCTGCGCAGAGTTGTAGTCCGAACTAAAGGTATGGATGTTCAACAAGAAAGTTCAAAAGCGTTGCAAGCCTGACGTTGCCAGGGCAAGAGACTACAGTATTGAGAGGTTACTTAAATATGAAATCACATCCACGTCAATTTTTCTCACAACAATAAATTCCCGAACTAAGTCGGCCCTCATGCATGAACTAGAGAAGCATCTTACTCCCCCACCTCCGTCACAGATACCACACAGTGACATAATGTATACTGTTGTTGTGGAGTTTATGACCCAAATTAGGAAGGTTCCAAATAAACGATTGAAGCTGGAGATGTTTGGTGAGTTTTCCTGATTACTTGTGGGGAAAGATTAAATCGTTAGTGTCAATTTTGCTACGGGTAAATCGTTTGGATTTTGTATTTAATATTTACATAAGAGCAAGCATCAAACACTCAGAACGAACACCGAGATATAAGATATCTCCGGTAGAGTATGATCTTCCATCTCCGTTCACCCCACTCCCTATTCAGATGTTATGTTACTGGTCCTCTTCTAACAATAAAACGGAATTCTGGGAGTTTTTCATATTATAGATACTGCAAAAAGAACAAAGACAGATATCTCTACAGACAAAGACCTCTCTCTACCTTGGTGGTGAACATAGCAGTGAAAGATTCAAGTGCATAGTGATCCACAACAAGTGTGTGTCGGATGAACAAAATATTTATTCGGAACATAAAGGAGCTGACGACAGAATGCTGCTTTAAATAAACAATGTTGTACAAACGAGAACAAGTCTAGATGTTTTCGTGTCACCAGGTACAGATATGTTAGTATATGTTTTGTACGACTACAAAAATACACGGCAGTCTCAGCAGCTGCAGGAATTGTGGATGGTGTGTGGTGTTCGTAGTAGAACCATCACGGACAATTCGACTCCATAAACTATCAAATGAACTGAAAAAAAAACTTAAATCCTGGTTTTCCCTGTAGCTCATGTACTAAGTGGTTATGATTCAACTAGCAAAGTTGGAAACAAAGCAACAGCGATGAAGAGTGTTGATTTGTTTGGAAGTGGACCTTTTGAGAGTTTTGGAAGCAGAGCGCTAAACGAAACTGATGTACGCGATGAAGCGAATTTCCTGTTGCAGTGTTTAGGGTCATACGTTAACTCATTTGATGAACTAACATTCCCTCAATTTCATCAGAAACAGTGGAAAGGATATTTCAGACATTTAGAGCCCCCACTGCAAGTACGACAGCGTTGCGTATAAAGCTGTCGTAATTTCAGTGTTACCGGTGGATGAGCGCTCTTAGATGTGTGGAACAATTAAACCCTATCGATTTCCCTTATGCCTATAATGGTGAATTCTATACCCTAGATACAAGTGCACCATTTTTTGTACCTCATGATTTTATTAAATCGTGTAAACGCGAGAAGTGTGCAAGAAGAGGTATTTGTATTTGTAGGCATGCTTTCTTAAAATGCTGTACTTATTGTAAATGTTACGGATAAAGAGGCAGCGCAACTCTACATTGATACATCAGTTGTTTTCATTTAGTTCAGTATGTTATTTATAATACTACTGATTATTTTCCGAGTTAAATTACTCTCCAGTTCAACGCTACACCCTTAGATATTTTCAGAAACTTGATAAACTATATCCTAATCACTCAAAAGCGTAAAAGCATATTGTGAATTTTTTTTCTATATTTCTTCTGCAGCTATCTTTCTCAAACTTTCCAGAAGTTATAGCGTTACTATTTTTTCAAATGTTATGTTGTTCCTTGATTTCATGATTGCCCGCTTATAGGGAGTTAAATTAGTAAATAGGAAATGTTTAGTGTAAATTTCCCTAAATTTCCCACCGTAACTCTCCCCTCCTGCGTGATACAAAACCTGAAGTCAAACCGAGGAAACCTTTCAGGCACACGAGACATGAGCTAGCCCCATGACTATCGGTATAGATCATAATAGCGTTGTTATTATGTTGTTTAAATTCCAATAACAAATGATTGATGCTACTAAAATATTAAGTCGGATGCATTTCTTACATTTTTATAGTCGAACTGTGATTTCAATATAGGTATCGATAAGAGTCATCGTTATTCATTTCATTCACTACGAATCAGGTAACTATTCAAACTTTTATTTTGAGTTACTTATGCCATTCCCATATGGTAAACACCATTTTCGGATCCTGATCATCATACTAAATCCATTATTAGGGAAATTTTAAAACGTGATCACAGTTATTTTGATTATTTTGACATTCTCTATTCCTTAGCGTGAATATTTAACTAAACGTCGTTCATCACGTGAATGTCCTGGAAGATTTGGATTGTTTTGTCTAATCTCTATTCACCATCATCGTACGCAAGATACGTATTGAATTAGTATAAATCTGGTGAATTACATGTGGTAAATTTTATATTTAGTTATTGTTTATAAATAATTATTGTGTGTGTACCGATATTTATGAACCTATTTTTTGAAATAAGTTCAAAAATATTTAATGTTTATAATATATTTGTAAATGCACAGATGGAGAGTAGATCTTGGCACGAATCCGATGCTTGTTCGTTACGAGACCTCCGTGATTTAGTATTTATCTACAAATACTATTTATTATTTTACAATTATGTAATCCTACACATAATAGTTAAAAAATATATTTCGAAAATACTATATATAATCAGAAAAGAGTACAAAAGTAAATAATCGAAAATTCTATATAGAACACAAAGTTTATTAATATATTTGACTTCAATTAAAATATTAGCCATACTATTTCTCTGCATATTGTGCTATTTCAGAGATTAATTAATTTTCCTTTCAAGTGAAAAATATTAGAAGATTTGAAAAACATTAATACTAAAGGACCTAAATATTATATCATGTATATCTAAATTGTTATTATTATAAGAAAGTAAGATTATTCATAGTGAGTTATGATTCTACAGAATCATTAATATTGTTGTATAGCAATTTACAATATGCTTGTTCACATATTTTGATAATTGATTATGATCATTGATTATGTAACCAGATAATATATTACAAGTACAAGAATTAATTAATTTAATATGCAGCTCCAGCTAATCCCTTTGTACGCTTATGATTGCTTTCCTTGTTAAGCATTGTAATGAAGTCTGTTTAATATATTTTTATAAAATAGATTAGAAAAGTGTTAAAACCCTATTTGTGACATTACTGACCACAACGTATTTCGTTTCATTTACCCATATAATTAATATATCTAATTAAAATAATAATCAAATATTTTGTCACTAGATGGCAGAAGAGCCTGAAGTAAAATATTATTACTATTGACATCAATACGCTAATCAATTTTTTTTTGCAATAGCTGTATTCACCATAAAAAGCTTGACGAAGGATTAAAAAGGTTTCTTTCTAATAATACACTGAATAACAATAAGTGAGAATTAATCAATTCTTTTACGATAGTTTAAATAGTATGCTTCGACAACAACACAGCCACTTAGTTTAAAAGTCTTCCAAAAAGAGGGTAAAACCCTCTCAGTAGGCGATAGTCATGGCCTCACTATGACTATCAATTTTGTAATAAAAAAGGGCACACAATCGTTAGCCGACCGAAGTCAACATAAACATAAAAAGTTCGGAAAAGGAAAGCATTTCTCTCCTAAATAGAGACGGTTCCCAAATAAAATAACACAATTTCTGAAATCATACATAATAAAAATAATAACACAATATTGACTAAACAACATCTATGCCAATATAATGTATTGTTAATTACACAATGTAATCACATTAACTTGAATAATCAACTTATGTTAGATTATTAGAAATTACTAATTAATCAACTACTATATAGTTTAAAATAATAATATATAGAATAAAACTGTATATTACAAACATAATTTCCCGTGGATATGGATGATGCTTCAAATGACTGCTTAATTAATAATATAATATAACCACAGTCAGTTGAGTAAATTACTTTTTTCAGATTACGTTGCAATACTAATTAAGCTACTATTGTCTAGTTTAAAGTGTTAATATATAGAATTGAATCTAAATTTACATACATTATCTTATCACGAATCCCATTAAAACGGATGCTGCTACAAATGAAGCCTTAATTAATAATACCGTATAACCTCACTCAGTTGAACAATCAACTTTTGAAAGATTATATTTTATTACTAATTAAGCTACTTTTACACAGTTTAAAAAGTTGATATATAGAATAAATTTAATTTCACATACATTATCTTAGTATGTTTCCCTTGGAAGTGGATGCTGCTTATAATTAGGGCTTAATTAATAATGCAATTTAATCACAGTCAGCTTTGTAATCACCTTCTGCTAGATTATGTTGTATTACAAATTGAGTTACTATATTCTAGAATAAAATGTTGATATATAGAATTAAATTTTATTTTACATACATTATCTTATTAAATATTCCTTTAAAACGGATGCTGCTACAAATAAAATCTTAATTAATAATATATAATCACACTCAGTTGAATAATGAATTTTTGACAGATTTTATTATATTACTAATTAAGCTATTTTTCCTAGTTTAAATTCTTGAATTATAGAATACTTTTTAACATACATTATCTTAGTAATTTTTCCTTGGAAATGGTTGCTGCTACCAATTAACGCTTAATTAATAATACAATTTAATCACAGTCAGTTGGGTAATCAACTTTTGTTATATTATGTTCTATTACTAAATGAGCCAATATATTTTAGTTTAAAATGTTGATATATAGAACTACATTTTTATTTTACATGCATTACCTTATTAAGGATTCCTTTAAAACGAATGCTACTACAAATAAAAGCTTAATTAATAGTAACGTATTATCTCATTCAGTTTAATAGTCAAATTTGTCAGATTGTATTTTATTACTAGTTATGCTAATTTTACCTAGTTTAAAATGTTAAAATATACAATAAATTTAATTTCACATATACTATCTTATTAAGAATTCCTTTAAAACCGATATTGCTACAAATGAAAGCTTCATTAATAATACGGTATAATCGCACTAAGTTGAATAATCAACTTTTGTAAGATTATATTATATTATTAATTAAGCTAGTTTTACCTAGTTTAAAATGTAGATATATGGAATAAATTTGTTTTCAGACTCAATATCTTAAAATAGATCCTTTAAAACGGATGCTGCTACAAATGAAAGCTTAATTAATAATACAGTCTAATCGCACTCAGTTGAATAATCAGGTCTTGTTAGATTATGTTGTATTATTAATTGAGCTACTATTGTCTAAATTAAAAAGTTCATATAGAGAATTTAATTTTATTTTACATACATTATCTTGTTAAGAATTCCTTCAAAACGAATGCTACTGCAAACGAAAGCTTAATTAATAATAACGTATAATCACACTAAGTCTAAAAATCAACTTTTGTAAGATTATATTTTATTACAAATTATGCTACTTTTACCTAGCTTAAAATGTTGAAATATAGAATAAATTTAATTTTACATACATTATCTTGTTAAAAATTCCTTCAAAACGAATGCTATTGCAAATGAAAGCTTAATTAATAAAAACGGTTTAATCGCACTAAGTTTAATAATCAACTTTTGTAATATTATATTATGTTACTAATTAAGCTAGTTTTACCTAGTTTAAAATGTAGAAATATAGAATAGATTTTTTTCAGACCCATTATCTTAAAGTAAATCTTTAAAATGTATGCTGCTGCAAATGAAAGCTTAATATATAATACCGCCTAATCGCACTCAGTTGAATAATCAACTTTTGTTAGATTATGTTGTATTACTAATTGAGTTACTATTGTCTAAATTAAAAAGTTCATATAGAGAATTTAATTTTATTTTACATACATTATCTTGTTAAGAATTCCTTCAAAACGAA
>JAGDQP010068383.1:0-11027 GCA_022664845.1 Lepisma saccharinum
GCTATAAGGGTGGTGGGGATCCTAAAACCCACTACGTCCACCGCCACTAACCTTAAGGCTGTTGCCAGCTCGCGCCAAGTTCCTTTGTTCCTGTTACATGCTGTTACCAAGGAACTTGACTCATCCGTCTCCCATTTCACACCTTTTTAGGGCTAAAGAACTTGGCTCCACTTTTTGCACCTCTGGTGTTTTTGTTCGGATTTAATATACAGTGTCGAAAACCGAGCGGCCGTAGCTCAGTTGGTAGAGCGTTGGCTTAGCAATTGAAAAAACTTCCGAATTGACCTAGAAGTCGATCATTCTGACTGAAATTTTTAGAGGTTTTCCTCTGTCATACCAAGTAAATGCCGGGATGGTACCTCCAAAATAGATCCTGCCTAGACCAAAAGGTTGTAATCTCCTCTGACGTTCATTTGTTTGTTTGTAGCTAACGCTCAGCGTGTGCACGTTCTCTCAAATGTGCAGAGTACAAAAATATTGTCACAGATAAGAGAAATGTAGTATATGCTCTAAAGAAAAAATATTGTATTCCTGTGTACTGTATATTCCAGTGGAGCCGACAGTATTTGAGTTATTTGAAGCATTTGACTTCAATCACCAATCACAGGGTTTTAGATTTGAATCCAAGTTGAGATATTGAGTTTTATACACTAATCATCTGAAAACCTCTTTGAATCTGGATGAGTCGTTAGTAACTACAATGTCTTATAAATAGACATATACTATTACCCTATACAAGTCAGGAGTTTTAGTAGATAACATTCAACAACGTATATGTTATTGAAGATAAATGCTGTTGTAGAATGACTCTACTGTTCTCATTGAATAAAACATTGAACTTTCTTCTCCACTTGCAGCTACGAAGTGAAAGATATAGATGTTGTTGTAGGACTGCACGACTACTGGAACGCAAACTTGAACTGCAGTAGAACAAAAGTCATTAAAGCTTCCAAATTTATTTTGCACAAAGAATTTATTAAAGCTGAATATCATGATTATCATGACATATCACTTATAAAATTAGAAGAGGATATACCTTTTGGCAAAGGTCGTTGGCCAATATGTTTACCACCTGTCGGTAAGTGTTTGAAACTTATAGTACTAACATAAATTTATGCTGAGAATTGAACTCATATTAGCACTAAAATCATTGTAAACTTCATTAAGGAACCAAAGAGTATCGTTCGTGTATAATAGTTGGTGGAAAATTACACGTTCTACAGCTAAGTTCTGGAAACAACTTCGAAGTGTTCAACCTCAATTTTCTTTAGAATATTATTATTAACTTCAAGTGTGGAAACGACAAGCATCTTTATTCTGATTTATAAAGCAGCTTCGCGAAAGGAAGTTCTCATTTTGTAGCTTGAAGAAACAATGCAAGAAATGAAAACCAATTTCATACTAATAAGATCTGGGTGCTAAGTACATATAAGTAAGCAATTTTGGTTCCCATTTCTTATACTGTTTCAAAAAGAACAGAATATGTCCAGACTCTTTAATCACCTACGAATACTAATGACCCGTTATCTCCTTATTTCTCTTAAAAACACATTTAGGACAACAAAACTGACTTCACCAATGTATTCCTGGTAAAATTCCAGATCACCTTCAGATTGATATATTACATGACCCCGCTTCCTTTTTTAAAAGTATCTGACCAGATTCAATATGGTGGCCATGACGAACTTACCGTCTAACTGATAGTGCATTCAACTTACTGCCAATATCCATTAATCTGTATTTGTTTTGCATTTTTAAATGTTTTACAAAATAATTTGTTTTCAGAGTTAGATTACACTTTTTACCACTGCGCCCATCTTTATGAACGAAAGCATTTTTAATCATGTTTCCTGAACTTTTCTTGATATCCCTTACGCCTCTGCAAAATTTGGTTAAATAGCGCTTTGAACCATCGATATCTTTATTTGTCAAGCTTCTTCCCAAATTTGTTTCTTAACATTTATTTTTCTACGTTTTAGATTAGCAAAACAGTATATCTTACTTTACATGTTGAACTAATTCTTATGCGAGTAGAATTTACTGTTTAATGGCCTCGTAACTTGTTTAATTAATTCTAACTGAAGTGGTAGGCTCGACTCCGTTTCAAGTGTTAGGTTAACCTCGGTTAACAACTCCTTAAAGATTAGTTGGTTAGAACTATCAAGCACCAGCAGATCACTCAACACAAATACTTACAGTTTTGGTTCTTAAGGAATATTCAAATACTGATTCTTCTTGTCTTACTTAAGACAACTTACAGCGTTAAATACTCAGGCATACGTCACGACAGTGTGAGGTCAGATCATAATGAATTGTAAAAATTCGTGTTCTAGCATGAATTTCAGTAGATGTTATATAAACCTATGTAAGGGAGAAGTGAGAGGTCAGTTAGACTGAGGATTGCTTCTTTGATAGGTGCTCCATTGCTTTGAGCACCTTCCGTTTACATAGGGCGAGTGTAAAGGGTGTTTAAGTTGTAAAAATGTAATTCGTCACACTTCTAAATCATAATAAAATCTTGTTTAGAGAAAACTTGAGATTTTAGTATGTTGCCTACTTGAGTTAAATTGATTAGACTTCCTTCGCCCTAACGTGAAATTAAATACCCATGCTCTATCAACGTAACTACACATACATGACACAGCTACACGAACATTTAACCCAGGATGAACCTTGGTCAATTCCGACACTGAAAATAGACAGGAATTAGACGAATGCGACTGGGGAAAGTTACGCCTCACGCTTGTACTTGGCAAGCTAATTGGAAGTAACTGAGCATTTCTAAATAATAGTACGACACTGCACCCCAAACTACAGAGGTACGCTCTCCATGAAGGACGATACGCGTCAGACGCTCTTTACGGAACCGAATAAACTTGAACTATTCTAATCTAACCTTCACTAACAAGATTTGTGTAAATAAATATTCTGTCAATTTAACATATTTCAACGAAACTACTCGTTATCCTATCAGGTATTCGGATCAGAAAAAGAATGTCTGGTTCCACCTAAAGTAATCTCCATGATATTAAACGATTCGTAGTTTGAACAATTAGCTATTCGGGATGTCACCGATTATATTCGGTGATATGTGATCGGAAGGCTGTCCATTTCTTGCCCATTATATAAGAGTAAATGTGATTAGGTATAAGTTGACAACTTAAATTATGACTGGACTTTAGATACTATCCCAAATCTCAATTTCAATTTTAGATGGTCTTTGCACTTTTATGTTTAACCATAACTTATCACTTCTCAACATATGAAACATAGAATACTTCTTGTTTTAAGTAATATTCTTTTGAAAGTCAAAAAACTTCCGCTCTGAGATATACACTACCATGAGTTTATAGATATTAATTCAGCCGTTTTCTATCCACTGCTGGATGAAGACCTCCCCATTTTCTGTTTACATATCTCGGTCTGCTGCTATCCTCATCCGCGTAGCACTTGAGAAACGCCTGACTTCATCTACTCACTTTTCATTTGGACGTCTTCTAGACCGTTCCTTTTCTCTGGGGATCCAATGTAGAACATTAGTCTTCCATCTGTTCGTCCAGCTATGTCACTGACCCATCTTCACTTTATGTTCTTTGCAGACTTGATTACATCTTCTACTTTCTTTGTGAGTGAATCCATTCTTTAGTCTTACCGTCTCTCCAACTTATTCCTAGCATGCATCGCTCCATTGCTCTTTTTGTAACTCCTATTATTTTATTCGTTTTCGCTTTAAATTGGTAAGATGCATAAAATACATTCCACTTCGAGTGATTTTGAGAAAAAACAGAAAAAACTGAGTATCGAAAATTAGGTGGTATGTAGGAAACAACACATAATTGGTCATTTGTAGTACCAGTTATGTTGCATGTTCTCCACCTATTTTTCAGTACGAGACAGTCTTAATTATGCCGTAATTAATTCTCAAAGTGCTTGGAATGTTTTCCATTTACATCTCATTTGATTGTTGGAGAATGTTGTTTTTATGTTGTGTTTAGAATTGCTATATAATGGGATAAAATGTTAGAAACGTAAAATATTTTTATTAATTTCAATCGTTATTTGCAGTGTGATACATATTACAGGTATATTTATACAATATTACAAATATTATATGTTTATAACTATTACAAGTTTTGTGCTGTGTAAATTGCTTTATATTTTTCATACATTAAAATTTAAACACGTAAATACTACGAAATTCCAACTGTTACAATCTAATTCAATTTTTCCACGTTAGAAAATTAAAATTTAATATTACAACAAGTACAAGTGTTTCACACTGTGACTTGAAAATGCAACATTTATCCAGCAAAAGTAGATTTACTTTTGTGTGTGCCACTTACAAATTCAGTCATTCAGAATCATCCTGTCTGTCATCATCATCACTTGTGGGCCACAGTAATATTCTGCCATAGACGTTTTCATATTCATTACGAATATGTTTCACTGTTTTCCCACGTCCTGTACTTTATTCTTGTTTATACGAGTGTGATAGTTGTATGAAAGAGTTGCTGGAAGTTACATCACCGCGACCCTTGCAAAGGTAGGAAATATCACTTTCCAGTCCATCAATGTAGACAAATCCTTGAACATATCCTCCTTGATCTTTCGTATAAACGAAATATATGAACTTGATTATATGGAAGTCGGATCGGTTAAACACGTCAGTTTAACAGGCTAAAACTGAAGGAGTTTTTTTCCTTCTTTGGACAATGAGTGGGGACAGGACAATGGGGACAGGAGCAAAAGGGCCCAGTTTGAAATGCCCAAAATGTTGAATGTTTTCCTTTTGCATCTCACCGATTCATATAATGTCCATGCTTCACAGCCGTACATTATCACAGGTAAGGCACAACGATTATAAACTTTACCTTTGAGACACATTTGTAGTTCGCTTTTAAAAATACAATTTAGTATTCCCTACGAGCTTCATGCTATTTTACTTCTCCTATTTATTTCATCAGTCATCTTGCTATTTTATGTTTTCAGCTTCTTTAGAATACTCATACTCATCAACTATGCCTATTGTCTCTCCGTGAATGTACATGTCTTCTTTACACCATGTAGAATATGCATTACTTTTTCCTTAAATTCATTTTGAATTATATTATCAACCTCTCATTACTCAGCTCTTCCATTCTATTTTGCTGCAATCCTGCACTTGAAACAAACGAGATTGTATCGTCAACCAATCGTAGGTGATTAAGGTATTGATTTTTATTCCAACTTCATTCTAGCTTACGTTTTGCAAAACGCCTCTTCCAGGACCTAACAAAACAGTTGTGCAGAGTTCGAATCTCCTTGCCTTATCCCTTTTCCACTTTTCAATTTTTCACTCTGTTGATGTAGCTTAATGAAAGATGTTTCGTAGTAGTTTAATGTATGTACTTTCAATACGTTCATTTTCAAATGATTTAAGCACTGCTGTCAAAGATACAACCTCGAAGGCTTTCTCAAATTCTATGAATCCTAGACATAGTGGGAGTTCATATGCATTAGGCTTTCCAATAAACTCATTCAATACTTATGTGGTCCATTGTATTAAATCCACGACGAAATGCGGATTACTCCCTTCCCTGTTTAAAATCTGTCTTTTTTAATACGATTCAAAACAAGTTTCGTGAGCATATCGTACAGAACTGACAGTAAAGTTTCAAGTTTGACGTTTTTATTACTCAAATAACTAATATACATTGGTGTCTGGAGAATATTGCACGATATTTATATTACGTGAGAGTATTACAATGATATTACAGGATATTTATATTTTGTGAAAATATTTTGTGTATAGCTAAATAAGAATTAAAATTATTGACAATGACATTTAGACATATAAACAATAACATTTGCAATGTGGACAATAAATTTTCTATATAGATTTGCTAGCAAATAGCTTTAAAAGTTCATAATAATATTCGCTAATAAATTGTAATGCACTATATTTAAATGTATAGAATAGACAATAAGTTTTAACATAGACAATAAATTTGTAATAGACAATAGTGAGTTGTGCTGCTGTGGAAATTTGTGATAAGAATTCTTTTACATCGTTTTATACCTTATTCAGCAAGTGTTCCCTTAACTGTTTCTTGAATTTATTTATGCTTTCTTCATTTCGTATAGGTGCTGGCAGCTGGTTGTAGATTTCGATACCCATATGACTAGGCCCTTCTTGAACGAGTGTTCGCCTGGCAAAACATTGTAACTTTCCTCTTTTATTCTAATACCATATTTTTGTTTTCTTATAAGGGTATCGTTGTTTATTTTTGTATATAAAGCTATTTCATAAAGATGTAAAGAAAGAAGAGTCAGTATTCTATATTATTTAAAGAGCGAGGGTGGGCAGTCCCACGCTCGACCGCCTTTACCTTCCCAAGGTGCCCAGGAATACCAAGGACACTCTCGTACTCAACTTGATAGGAGGCTGAGTGCACCTCAGAGCGCCAGACACGGCAACACTGTGAGAAAAGTCTCGAGTGTCCTGGCCGGGATTTGAACCCGGGCCCGACCGATTCGTAGTCGGACGCGCTACCGTCTTTTTTTTTTTTTTTTTTTTTTTTAATAACACTTTTATTTTAACTCATATAACATTTATACAAAATGCAAAAACTTACAAAAACAAAATATTAAACAAAGTTTGTTAACTTTGTGGTAATATAGCTTATAATGTAGAACATTTTTTTAATTGACAAAGACTTCTGTTTGTTGTTGATCAATCTGGGGAAATAAACTTTGACATAATATGCTTATTAAAATATTAACTACAATTACATGACTACTATACCAAAAAAAAAAAAAAAAAACCGCAACCGACAAACAAGATTTTGATCTTTAGTATACAGCATTAATGAATTGAGCGAATTGATATTCCTTTCTTTTTTTATCAAGTTGTTGATATCTAAATTTAATTTGACTAACATACCAGTCTCCATTGTTGATTTCACGTTCAACCAGTAATAACTGTAAAGTTTGAGCTGTAAACCAGTTAACAAAATTATTTTTTGTGTTCGGATAACATCGAAAATCAGATGGTTCTAACAAATAATTAGGGGAAATGTGTATTGGACTAGTTCGATTAATTCTAGCTAATATTTTTTGACAGTATTGCCAACATACTCTGGTTTGTTTACAACTCTCTAACCTGTGTGTGAGAGTGTCTGGTTGTTTACATATGGTGCATAAAGCATTTTTACCAATATTTTTTTCATACAATAAGCTATTAGTTTGAAAAATACCATATGTTAATTTATATCGGAGGTCGTGTAAATCAGGTAATAATATTAATCGATTTATATTAGACCATATAGTTTCCCAATCTTTGTTAGGATATTTCTGACAGATGTCAGAGGTTGATCCTAATTCCCTATGTAGGAGTAATTTATAAATGTCTTTAACCTGCCAATTTTCGAATTCCAAATTATTTATGATAGCATAAGTTATTTCAGTAAGAGTTTGAGTAAGATACGGGATTTTGTGTTTCCAAGGGAGTATGTTGACTGGTGCCTGCGTGTCAACATGTTCCAGTACAGCCGTAATTGTTTTACAAGATAGTGTGTTAATGTAACAACAAAGGGATAGTACAGTACGATGAATCAAAAGTGATTGAGCCTGAAGAGCAATATTTTTTAGGTTTAGACCTCCTTGGGTAAGGGGAAGGTATAGGTTGTTCCTGTTCGGTTTTAGAATTTGATGTTTGTAAAGAAAATATCCTATGTATTTGTTAATCTGCGCTATGGTTGATTTAGATAATGGAAACAGTTGACTAATGTACGTGCATTTGCTCACAATAAAACAATTTATGAATCTTATACGGGGAAGAAAATGGGTAAAACAATGTTGGTATTTGAGTAGATTTTGGACCACAATTTGAATAAGATGTTGTTCATTTAGTTTTATAGTATCTGGGATATTAGTTGTCCATTCTATACCTAAAATTCGAATTTGGGAGACAATGGTACTAATATTTTGAAGATCATCAGCTATTTTTGTATCTGTTGGCATTAGATGAGTTTTAGCTGCATTTAATTTGATTCCTGTGTAACTGAAAGCTTGAACTATATCAAATATTTTAGAAACTTCTTGTTTATTTTGAGCTATGCACGTTAAATCATCTACATATCCAAGTATTTTCAGGTTAGAGTCTAGGAATTTGATACCCTGAATGTTGTCTTCGATAGTATTTATTAAGGGACTAATAAAAATTGCAAATAGGGTTGTGGAAAGAGAACAACCTTGAGAAACACCTTGTTCTAATTTAATTTTAGGTAATAGGCGTTGATTTACTTGTAATTTCATGTAGCGGTGACTTAAAATGGACTGAATAGTATTTATAAACTGAACTGGAAAGTTTAATTTGTGCAACACCCTGTATAAGTAATGATGATTTATGTTATCGAATGCCGAGGCTAGATCTAAACTGAGGATAGCAAATCTAAAGTCCTTTAAGGTCGATGCTAAGTGTAAACTTTCTCTTAGTTGCATGAGCATGAGAGCAGCATTTGGGGTCCCTGGCCCCCCTCCCTGATTGACATTGATTAAGTCAGGCAGATATTGAGTGATTCTAGTATTAAGTAATTTAGACAGGATTTTATAATCCCAGTTGTATAAGGCTATGACTCTGTATTTACTTTTTGTTTCTTTCTGACCGCCTGGATTGGTTTTTGGTAACAGAATTCCTATAGAGGTAACAAAGTCATTATTGATAGTATTATTTTTTAGAATTTCATTGTATATATCAACTAACCAAGGGACAATGATCTTTCTAAATTTAACATAAAATTGAATGGACAAACCATCATCTCCACCGGTAGCGTGTAAATTAGAATTCAAAATTGCTTTTTCAACCTCTGAGGGGGTGATCAGGTCACCAATTTCAGCGCTACAATGATCGGGGAGTATGTTGTAGTTTCGGATGTTTATCGTTTTGTTATCATTTACATTCAAGTTGTTTTGCTTAAAACTACTGAAATAATGAGAGCGAATTGCTTGATATATTTGTTCACCTTGAAAAGTTTGTTGATTTTCGTCTATATACGTATTGATAAATTTTTGAGTCCCTTTTTTTCGTTCCTCTATAACATGCATGTAACATACCTTTTCATAAATACCAATTTTAGATAACCTACTTCTAGTAATAATACCTTGATCTCTATATTGAGTAATTTTGCAAATAAGGGCTTGAATTTGACGGACCTTAATAACTAGCATTGGGTCAGCAATTAGTTGTTTACAATATTCATTTAACAGCCGATAGTAATATTGTAATTGATTTTTCTGAAATCGACTTTTTTCTTTGGCGTACATTTTTGACTGATAAATGATTGATTTCTTTGTTTGTTGCCACCACTCTAATTGGCTTTTTTGACCAAGCAATTGTTTTTTTAATTGTGCCTGTTTACAAATATCGTTTATTAGTTGACAGTATGTTTCATCTTGTAATAAAGAATCATTTAATTTCCAATGAAAAGACCTTCGCAAATGGGAGGGATAATTACCCTCGATTGAAACGATTAAGGCCGAATGATCCGAAAACGCCAATTTTTGTACTCTAACAGCTTTGATACTGTTTCTCAAATATTTTGACACATATATAACATCTAGACGCGAGTGTCCCTTATTGTAAAAAAAAGTAGGTTCATTTGAATTAGGGTATAAATGTTTATATACATCTGTTAATTCAAATTGAGCAACAATGTCATTCAAAGCTTGTGAATATTTGCCTGCAAAATTTACACCTTCTTTTTCACTAATAGAATTGTTGTCACTACACATAATATAATGTTTGTTGTGAAATTGTTGGAGAAAAACGGCAAGCTCGTTATAAATAAAGTGAGTTCGTTCCTGCCGATTTTGATGACCACTTGGGAGGTATAAGCTAATAAAGTAAATGTCATTACTTTTCACATATGATATGCGGGAAGAACCATGGTGGATTTCTTCTTGAATAATATTATCTACACGAGCGATTAACGCCACTGATTTGTTTGTTTCGGTAGTATTATTTCTATAAATGTTATAGTTCGGAATGGTAATAGGTGATAGCGCTATCTCTTGGACACCACAAATGTTGATCGAATGTAAGTTTAGGAATTGTGACAACATATGGACTTTTTTGGGGTGGTAAGCCCCTGCCAAGTTAAAAGTGGCTATTTTCAATGTCATGAAAAATAACACAAAGAACAGAAACTTTGTGAACCACATGATGCACGGCAAAATGTCCAGGTGTTCACTAAGGATGTGTTAAAAGTACGTACCTTAGCTAATTGCGGTGTACACACCCACTGGGAGAAAAGCACTTAAGAATCTTCTGAATTTTTTTTAAATTTTATTTTCTTGGAACGAAGACGGCGGGATGACCGCTTACTATTTGTACTTTTACTAATAACACTTGTGTCACTATTGGAACTTTCAAGGTCTCCTTCATCAGTTGGAAGATATGCTGGCACGGAGTTATCGTGTACTGGTGGGGGAGTAACGAAAGGAGACTGTTGTTTTACATTTACATTTTTTTCTTCTTCTAACTCAATGGACGTGATCGATTCTGGCTTGTGTTCGGTAACTGTAACACCTTCTTCAACAGAAACACTGTCTAAGTCCTGCGGGCAACTTGTTTCTTGCTTGTCAGTCTTGTTCAATAAAGCAGCTTGAGGCACTTCAGTTTCTGTGGAGGAGGGAAGGCTTTGACCTTGAAGAATAGACCTACCTTGAGTGACGACTGGAAATGTTTCCATACACAAAGGCACGTCACGAATTGAAGGAGCTGTGAACGAGTATGGTTTTTGCACATGAGTAGGGTTAACTGGAGCAGGATGAGGACATGCACTAATTAAATGATTTGAACTTGCACAGCGATGGCAGGTTCTTTGGGTCGTTTGTCCCACTACTTGACAACTATGACCAAAAATCGAAATATATTTGGGTGGTACTTCTGTGACCTTATTGAAAACGACTAAGCGTCTGCCGCTATAGGTTCGAAATATATAGGTATGGTCATACTGAATTTGAGATACTTTGGAGATAGTACCGTA
>JAGDQP010068384.1:0-11027 GCA_022664845.1 Lepisma saccharinum
ACATATATAATTTACATTTTCAAATTATATATACAGAATTCTGTACAACATTTTTCCAACTAACCAAATCTTATATAATAAACGAATAATAATACTAAACAAACTTTTCCCATGATGTTGAAAAGGTCAACTCTATTTGGCATAGACTAACGGAGATAATATTATGTAAAAATGTATTCAAATTATAAAAAAGATCACGGGGATCAATATAAAAGTAAATCGTTTGAATACTTCCTAAGATATCTCGAATTTCATTATTTTCCTAATTTTGTGGTGTAGTAAACAGCTCAGCCAATGAAAATATTTTTATGAAACAAGAATGATTAAACATAACTAAATATATTTCTCAAATTCAACTAAATAAGCAAATATTTCTATTCATCGACCTGAAAAAGTCTCGCTCAATATATACTGGCAGTGTACTAAAGAAATTGTCTCCTTTTGTGGTTGCTTCTTATATCTTTTTATACCGAGTATATAGATACACACAGGAGAGATCCTAACCTACTGTCAGTGTAATGATTAAGATTTATATTTGTTCTATATATCAACACACAGAAGAGATTTCAGTGTTTTGATTTATAAATGATTTTTTGTATAATAATTTTACTTCGAGTTTTTCTCGTTTTTTCTGTTCCTAGTTTCGATCAAAGTTTATAGTTATGTACAATTTTGTTATAGTTAAATAAAAACAATAGTAATAATTGTTAGAGCGATCACCACTGGCGCTTTTCTTCGTCGGTTCAAACCCTGCTCTTGCCATATGGACTTTGTGGTGGACAAACACCGTTTGCACGGGTTTTCTCGAGATACTTCCCTTTCCTCCCACTTTTTTCATTCCACCAATCATCCCATCATCATCCATCCGGCCTGAGCCAAAGTTGTCTAAAGTCATTTGAATTAAAATTCGAAATCACTGTAACGATAAAATCAAAAGTTTGGTTCTTCTGTCAAAGCAAAGAGAGACACATTATGTTCTTTTTAGTACGAATACTTTTCGGATAAAAACACACACACGAGAAAGTACATTTTATCAACTTTTCAGGAAATGAAAAACAAAGTATCTTATTTTATTATCCTAATAGCTTTTTAAAACATAAACTTTCTAAGGAAAAATAATAATTACTCTACACTTACATACCCCGCTTGCGACATAAGAGTAGATTTTAAGCAGGTCACTAATAATAGAATCTCAAAATCGCATTTTTGGTCACGTCTTTTTATGCCTCTAACGATTATTTTGTAGTGACATCTAGGACTTACATAAATACAAACAAATAAATAGTTTATTGTATTACACGTAGTAGAAACGTTGGATCTATACTGTATTATATACAAATAGAAGCTTTCGAAATATAAACAGGGAGGAGAATGAACGAAATCATCTGGATGGAGAAGAATCACGAAACGTTGAAGAGATTAGACAATAGATGAATACCACTTCATATATAAAGAAGCAGTATGACAGAGGTCGTCGAATTGATCCCTGCTTATGCGATGCGGGTTTTGTGATGGACAAACCGTGTGCGTGGGTTTTCCCGGGGTGCCCCCGTTTCCTTCCACCTTATTCTTTCCACCATTTCATCCCATGAACATCCATACGGCCTGAGCCAAAGATGTCTAAAAGAGATTAAAATAAATTCGAGTTAACACATAGTAGAAATTGTTTGCACCATATGAAATTATCTGGTATTATTTAACGATTAGTTGGGCTATGTAGGTTTCTTAGTGAAAACATAACTTAAATGATCTCATACTAAATATCTATATCTGATCTGAGATCTACTATGTTGATGAATAATTTCACAACGTGTTTGTTTAGGAATTTTCTAAGGCTATACACGATGTACTACAGTTGTATGATGGGCTATTTTGCTCATTATTATTATTATTTTTTGCTGTTTTTGAATTGTAAAAATATGATAGAGTAACATAAATTGCAAATCGAAATTGATGCTAGTACCTCTGTCTATGATGGGCCTCAGTAGTTAATTGTACTTTTGCCATATACTGATGGTGCTGTGCAAAGTAAGTACTACAATTATAAAATGTTAAGATAGCATGTATTTTTGTGGTGCACACACATTTTACTCAAGGGTGCACATATGCACAAAATCCAAAAGTTTCGGAATAGTTGCCTATTGCAAAATAAATCAAAGTTAAATAAGGAAATAAGTGTTTGTATCTAAATTCTGTTGACTATGAATTATTTGGTACTAAGTCTGTAGAGTTACTATTTATCTGACTCACTCAATTGAGTGAGCAATGTACTTATAAATTCACTTTCTACTTTAAAAGAAAAAAATAAGAACTCCTCTTCATATATTTTTGGTCCAATGCTCTCCATACTTTGGACAGTTGTAGTTGTGGTGCTGGAAGAGCTCTTAAGTTTGAAAGTGAAGTAAGGAAACCACATTCTGACGAAGTGCTCAAGAACGGCTGAACCAATTTCTTCCGAAAGGGGAAAATTCTACATGCTTTTGACCGCAACAGAACTCATCATACTCTGTGTCCATAGTAACGAGACCCAATTATTTAAAAATATATTCTGCCCTCATGCGTTAATAGTTAGCCGATTTTGCTTTTAACTTGGTATGTTTACATAGGAATCAAAGTGTAGAGCATAAAATCACATTAGATCGTTTGTCGTCTCTGTGGTAATAAGGCTGAATTCATAAACACATATTCAAGCATTGTATATGAAATATTAATCAATTTGGCGATTACATTATGTATAGTGCGACATCAAGACTTGAAGTATTTCATTCATTAACGAATAAATGAAAATATTTGCGAATTCTTGCTTCTATAGTTTTTGAAATGTTCTTCAGATTCTAGCTCAGTCTATAAACAATGTTTTAATCAATCGAGAATATCTATTAGAACAACTGACTTAGACTATTTTGTTACAAATATGTAATTTCTGCGTTTTATATGTTATTCAAATTGTTTAAAATGTTCTCATTTTGTTTTAAATATTTTTAATACTTCCAAATAATGTAATATCTTACACTTTGTTCTATGTTCAAATACATCACTTTCCATTTCTGACCTAACCTAGCTTGCTTGTTGTGGTTGAGCAAGCGTGAAGTTCGCACAAGCGCTTTGTGTTCGATTTCTCACTGAAACTGATCGTGAAAAATAATCTTAGATTGTGAGCCCAAATTAACACAAATTATGCATACACTCCTGAGGGGATTTCTGGTTGGAAAGTTCGTAGTAGTTGAGCAAACTTCACGTGTAAAATAAATCCTTGCCTCGAATATTAGGCCTTAGAGAAAGAAAATAACACTTTTCTTCAATGTTAATTAAATTAGAATGACAAGCCTTACACACTTGACTTTATTTTTTAAACACAGAGTAAGTCTTAAGTTTAAGTTTCGGTGTTCTATTCACATTTTTGTCAGACGAAAAACTAATCAAAACTTACAGTTCATAACAAGCACCGGAAGGCTAAGAAATCCTTTCCACATATTCCGCAAATCACGTGTCAGAAGTCCGAAACTAAAAACAAAAAAGCAACTAGTCAGAATTCGTCGTGCAAGGGCCACGTCCTGGTCGAACATACCGCTTTAATAACCTTGCAATAGGAATGAACCGAAAATGTTGATTAGTGTCTCACATGAATAAGTTGTCTATAGAATACCGAAACTGCAACGCTTACTCTGTTTTTTAAAAACAAACTCATGAGTCAGCCTGTTTTAATAAACTTAAATATGGATACAAGTTTTCAATGTAGTTACATTTTCTTCAATGTTTAATCTTCCACAAAGTGCACAATTTCTTCCCGGTGAAAATTTTGAAAATAACACAGCCAAGAAATACGAGTATGTCTACCAGTATTTCTGTTTTTGACATGGGTATATTCAACACTACCTCTGTTCCTTTCTTTGTAGTACGTGCTTCGGTATACTTGAATAAATATCACGTAATATTTATTACGAACCACATATAATGAGCAAACATATGTAGAAATTTACTACAGACAATTAGTAATTCTTAAAGGACCACGGCTTTGCTATTTGCTTTAATTATTTTTGCTCCAGAGATGACGCTTTACGTCATTTAATAATTATTGGAAACATTGTACAAACCTAAGGCCATACGATGTAAATAATTATTTTGGCCTAATTGAATAACAAATATAAATTTAACGGGATGCTTACGTTTGAAGCAATGTGACATTACCGATGCGGCAGATGATTACGAATGTCCAAGCTCCTAGTTTCATTTGTAAAACTATTGCATTGGATTCTCCAGCAAGTTTTTGCAGCTAAAATCATGTGTAATGCATTTCATATTCTTTTTAAGGTATGGAGGACACTACAGTTCAACGTTGTGAGTTGTATGTCCTCACCCATTATTAAAATATGTTTTTGTATTTTGTATCTAAAGGATGGCAAAAATTTTGACATTAAATGTATTTAGTTATGGCCTTAAAAATCTAGGACTCAGGCCGGGATACGGGGAGGGAAAGGATTCGGGAAAGTGTTTTGCAGGGCCCATGTTGAAAGTGCCATTCCGGGATATGACAGGAAAACTCTGGAAAACCTCAACCAAGATGTCGGCCCCTGGAATAGAGCTCACGACCTCCCGAATGCTACGCCAACACTCTACCACTGGGCAGGACGGCAAGTAAACAGGACATTTTAGAAGAAAGAAACAAGATAAATTATAATGTTGTATGAACATCAGTCAAAAACGTTGTTTTGTTGTGCGAACCTGGGTAAAGTAGTCCGGTAGTGGCTGAAAGTAGTAATGTGTGAAAGAATGAATAAGAATTTAAAAGTAGGGTCAAAATCCAGTGGTCGACCACTGCGTCTTTCATCAGATGTTCTTAGTACACACGTGACACTGTGGACAGAGGCATTTTGTACTTCAGCATAACTTCAGTAACGCCATTCTTAATCTGTCTGCATCGACTTACGTGCTCATTTCAATCACATATAATGCACATTTGTTTACCATGATTAGACTGATCGTGTTTCATCTGTCAATGTCGATAATGTTTTTGTCATTCTTTAAGCCGTTACTTAACAATTAAAAGTTGTTAACTCATAACTTTTGTCATTTCAGTGTATATTTATTTCTTTAGTTATTTTTGTACACTTTGCCTATACAATGTGACTGTGAACGCCGTGCAACTAGCCCACCGTATTAGCAAATTCCGACCCTATAATTGTATCTGGTAAAGAGGCCCCTCTCTATCCATTGTTTCTCTAAGGCATAATGGTAATGAGCAAAAAACATGAGCATGAGCTGATATATATATATTTTTCATATTTATAGAAGATGAATTATTGTATGTGAATTATTATAGATGAAATGAAACAATAAAAGAGAGATCAAACAGTATACATAAGATAATGCATGGATTAATTTAAACACACACAAGGAAAAATTGAAACCAGTGTATGTATGTTAGACAGTATCAGATAAATTAGAGACAGAGAGAGAGAGAGGGAAAGCGGGACAGAGTAGAAGAGGAAGAACAAGAGAGAACAGGTAAATTATGCAATATAAACGTAGTAAAAAGCAAAGGATTACTGTTTCCAAAAATCCAACAACACGACATAAGTTACTTTTGGATTTTATATTTTTAGGGCAATGGGAAAATGTAGACGACCGGTTTAAGAATTGTTCAAATCACTTTCGAAATAACGACTAAAATTGGTGGAAAGATTAAATACTCATGATTTCCAGCGGAAAAGTCGAAAGTTTAAGTTCTAGGATAACGTAAAAAATTAACACATAATGCGTTGTCTGCATTTAGTTCGGTAGCGACTTCGGCGGAGTTCATTGAACTTATTGGTTCGGAATACATTGTAACAAACTTAATATTACCGTGGATATGTTACGACTACGTGCAATCATTTGCACGTATGTTAGCGTTCAAAGTTGCGTGCATAGGAAAATGAACTATTATACCTTAAAAGCTGTCATGTTCGCACAAATGATGGAGCATCTACTAAAGGATTCTTATGCATACTATTGCAATAATGAAGTATCATGGCTGCCTAGGGCTATTTAAACTTATATCTATTTACCTGAACCTACGGTTGAAGCTACGATGTTGTTTGATATTTCGTGCTCTGAGCTGTATACAACGATGCAAGACAAAGGAAAATGCTATGTTAGTGTGGATATCAAATGGGTAATTCTAGTCAGATACCAATATTGTACGAAAGTCGGTAAAAGAGGTCAGGTCGGTGACAATTGATTATCAATTGCTCTCAGAGTAGAATTATGTATGATATCTTGATCTGTATTCATTAAACACAAGCATTTTATCATTTTACTAACTATAGCGAACGAAAGTTCAGATCTGTAAAGTTTCTAAAACACAAATTGAGATCTAAAGTATATTTCACCGAGTTGTGTAAGTGAAAAGATCATGACCGGGTCATGTCAAGAGAAGAATAACATGTTCAATAATGTTGTACCACTAATAAAGCTTAATCGCTTAAAAGTTTATGCTTAACAGTTTAAATCAAATCTTTTTACTGTACAATCAGATGATATCGGAGTAAAAAATCTCGGGGATATTATATAGAATTCGCCTTTCCATGCGCTACTCATAAGTTCCTAATGGAGCATCTTGAAGATTTTATGGATGGAAACTACAAATATCCACGTTGAGATTACCCATACGTTAATAAGCAAGTTGGGACGAATCTTCAAGAGTGAATGCAGCTTAAACGAAGCTTGAAACCCTTTATGCTAAAGAAACATTTACATTGAGCTAGCCTAGGCATATTCAGATATATACATTGCAGTGATAGCTATATTACTGAATCATATTAAACGCTCTAAGTTATAATCAGCGTAACTAACCTTTAAAAAATCTAAATATTATTAAATGGTAAATAAAAAGTTTAGACTTTGCGGAAAAGTTCCTGGTTTATAACAAACAAAACAATAGAAAGCATTTGCAACATAATAACGGTAGCCGTGTAACCCAATTCTCTCCAGCCCTACTGATGCTACAGCTAACTTAAATCAACCATGTAAACCGAACAACATTCTTTAGGACACTAGGCTCAGAAAATGAATGAAAGAGAGAGACAGAGAGAGAGAGAGAGAGAAAGAAAGAAAGAAAGAGAGAGAGAGAGAGAGAGAAAGAGAGATGTGAACCTAAAATATAGAAAATTGGGAATGACACAGAAGCTCACCACAAATCTAGCATATTGCTAATTTTTAAAACATTAAAAATACGAGATGCATTACTCACTTAGTCTAAGACTAACGGAACTCGCAAGTTAATCGCCGTAATAACAATCATTCGACATCTGATTCTATCCTGGGCAAGATCAAGCGAGTTTTCATAACAAACACCTACTTCTCTAAGATAACTTCTAATATTGAACTACCAAAGTCGTCTTAATTTTTCCAACAGTCTCTTTCTTTCCGTTTTCCTATCAAGATTGAATATAATTTTCGTTTTTTTCTCATCCAAGCTACATGGCCTATTCGTGTATTCGTGTAATTATTATATTTACAACATCGGATGTATATTTTTTCTCAAAACCTTATTTTCTAACACACATAACTCATGATCATCTGCTAGGGTCTTACTCCAACTTTCGCAACAGTAAATATTACCGTTAAAATAACCTTTCTATATATTTTCAATTTCAATTTCCTTTATACTTGTATTATTTGCAAGGTTAGGAGTTTTGGACTGAACAGAAAGATGAGTTGCCAAATACTAAGTGATTTTCATTTCTTAAGTTGCCTCGTTTTTGCTTATTATTTATGCTCGCAAGTATTTAAATTTGTTTACTTTCTCTGTGTTCTCATTTTTAATTGTTATGTACTTATTTCCGTTATTTCCTGTGTTTCGGCTTGTTATCATGTATTTTCTTTTCTCTGTGTTTAGGTGCAGCCGTATCACATCGCACGAGTCTGCTAAGACATCGATGTTGCTTTGTAGTGCATATATATCTTCACTTATTAATGTACATCATCCGCGAATACGAACAGTTAAATAAAACTATTCAATGATAGTCCCTTTAGATCCCCTTTAACACTTAAACAGTATGCCTATTTCTCCAACTCTTAACCGTATGTCCCGTCTCTCAGATGGCCACCGATTTAAAAATAGTTTTTTAGCCTTATGACAACTTTGGAATGATTGATATTTTTGTTAAACACTTTAAAAATACAAAAAAGATATTTTACACACACACACATTTTATATATATATATATATAATAAAGAAATAATATAGAAACAATATCACACAAATTCTGGAAATTAAAACAAATAACGAAAAATATACAAGGTTGCTTATCGGATAGTAATGTCTCAAAAATGAAACTTTCTAGTATGTCACTCCCTATACTCTTCATACGTACATCGGTATGTGTTCACGTTCCTTCAGTCTTTCACGTTTTGTCACAGTTTACACATACTTTTCTTGAGCATTCCAGGCAGATCGGGTTCAGACACCGAATGCATTTGTATGCTGTTCTCCTCTTCTTTTGCCAGGGGCCAAGTGTACATGTTTTTTCTCTTTTGAAGCTTATCCTCCGGAACCACATCTTGGCCAAAACAATGTGGAACATCAACATCTTCTCCTAGAATCTTTGGAATCTTCAACCTGAGATCTTTCTGCAGCGAGGGAATGGCCAACCTTCTTCGCAGTAGTGGTTCGATGAGTTCCATACCGAGATCTTTGACAAATTGGTATCGCGGTAACTTTTTAGGATTACCTGCGTAGCACATGTACAGGACGAAGGCGTTTACACTACTGATGTTCAACATGGCAAAAAAGACGGCTAACGGCCATCTGCGTGTTTTTCTGTTGGAGCTTTAAATTGAGTTGTTCATGCCAAGGATATCCACGCCACATTTGGTTTTATTGTAGTAAGCTACGATTTCTGCTTTTTTGACTTCCAAATCGTTTTCAATAGTGTGATGCATGCTAGATACGAGTAAGACACCCTTATTTTTCTTAGGAACATATGAAAGCAAAGTCTTGTTTTCATTGAAACCATACATTACTCTTCCAACTGTTTTTTGGTTTGTCGGCAAGAAACTCCTTTGGTATTTCCTTTTTGTTTTTCTTTATGGTGCCTACATAGGTAAGACCTTTAGACTGTAACACATCCATCAGTTGTATTGACGAAAACCAGTTGTCTCCTGTGACATTTTTGTGTGAATTTTCAATGTGTTTCGTCAGTCTGATGACACTTTGTGTACTTTTCAACAATTGTTTCTCATCTGCACTCAAGCCTTGCCCGTCACTTCCCTTACCTGTATATATGTACGCATTACAGAGATAGGAATTACCAGAATCGCACAAACACATTACTTTGATTCCGTGCTTTGCCGTTTTTTGGGGCATATACACCTTGAATGGACATCATCCCCGAAACGTTATTGCATTTCATTTACTGTCACACAGCTGTTAGTACAGAACAGTTGCCTGCTATTGGCTATCAGTGCATTGAAAAGATCAGACACTGCAGCTGCACGATTAGTCTTTTAAGGTTTTTCGAGAGTTGTGGCATCATCAAAACGCAGGCATGACATGAGGATTTTAAACCTATTACAGGACCTAGTAGCAGCAAACACTGGCCTTCCAGTAGGATCCTTAGAAAACAATGAGTCAATGTCCTCGTGACCAGATTTGAAAACTGAAGAAAGTAGTAAGAGACCAATGACAGCTTTTCTTTCTACCTGATCACAATCTCTATACGTATGTTTGATAGTGGAATCAAGATATTTTTGGCTTCCTGTAGCAATTGTTTCATTTGTTTCTATCATTGCATCTGTGAAAAGTAAGGACCACACCTCATGTTTGGAAGGAGTTTGTCCTAGCACTCGAGCCTGAGCAGTCAAGCCAGGAAGCCTACCCCTAACCAACATGCACGGCAGTGCATGAGCCAATTTCTTCACGTCAGAAAACGTCAGCACTGCCAGAAGCATGAATACAGGAACAAGAGTTTATGGCAAAATCGCCGATTTGGGGGCCCCGTAAGAAAAATATGTTAAAGATAGGAATATGAGCTTTTGCTGTTAAGGAGATATGGTAAATATGTGCAGATGTACAAAATTTCATATTCGTATCTCAAACTATGTTCTAGTTGTGGACCCCTGAAATTGCACATTTTAGGCTAACTGACTCACTCACTCACTGACTGACTCACTCACTCATCATATTGTTTAGGGTGTTTGGAGTAAGCTAGAAACATTAAATTTGGTATCAAGGTAGAGGATGATAAGTAGATAAAGGAAAAATTCCGACATTTTGAAAAAGTCGCCATCTTAGATTCAAAATGGCCGCAACCCTAAAATTTTAAAGAATACACAGCCTAAACGGCTGCCGATAGAACAATGAAATTTAGTTTGACAGTACAACATTATTAGTAGGTAATGAAAATATTACAAAATATCTCTAAAGACGCCATCTTGGATCGAAAATGGCGGGCGTCATAAATCCATTTTCCAACTGTTGAGCCAGAGATACGAAATTTGGCATAATGATGTATTATCAAGAGTAGTTTAGGAAAACATAACAACGTTTTAAAAAATTCACCATTTTTGATTCAAAATGGCAGCTGAAATACCATTTTTAACATCGTTCGAGATAGAGAAATGAAATTTGGTATGGCAGTGTATCATCACGAGTATGTCACGAAAATATAAGAAAACGTTAAAAATGTGTCCGTCTTTTATCCAAAATGCCCGCCTAAGCCCCACTTTATAACGACTGAAGCTAGAGAAACGAAATTTGGTATGAAGGTGTACCATTACGAGTAGGTTAGAATAAATTCGGCTCGTCTCCCCTACTAGGGTACAGTTCCCAGCGGAAGTTAATTGCGATAAAGGGGTGCGACCCAGCGAGGCCATCTTGGAATTCTGGGGGCAGCGCCCCAATGAGGCGAAGCGAGTATATGCATTACACAAGTGTAAAAGGCTGCGAAATACGAGCAAAAGCACCAGGGGCGCAAAATGTCCAGTCAACTCCTTCAACCTTAAAAAGTGGTGAAATGGAATATGGATGAGCCTAGTTCCTCGCG
>JAGDQP010068385.1:0-11026 GCA_022664845.1 Lepisma saccharinum
TATTGAAGTACGAAACGAACTTCGGTTCGTGAAAGATAAATTTTGTTTACCTACACTGAATTTTGAATAATTGACGTAAAACGAAAAAGGCGGGAAACCCCACTTGGATTCAGCCTTAAGAGGAGTAAATACGCATTGCTGTCAAGTGACGCTTTGCTGATCTGTGGAACAGGCATAGAAAGGTTGTTTTATTCCCAAAGGTCAATGTTTTCTCCTGCAGCAGCATTAGATGTATTTTCATCTCTTCTTCCTTTTACTCTTGGCACACAGTTACGTCACCAGTACAGAAGATAGCTTCATAGCTGCAGGAATGCGTGAAAGACATGATTATATAGAGCCATGATAATGCTAGAGTAAAAAGCTTAACACATTGGCAGTAACAGCATCCTTTAGAAATTGCTGTATGTATTTGTGTGTGTCGGAGTCAATGCTGAATTGGTAGGTATTGCGTTACTTCAGTATGTAAACATTTACGACTTTTTTCTTTTAACCAGTGATGAGTTTGGCTCTAGAACAAGATGACTGTCATCAACGTTATGAGTTAGGCATTGAAAAGAAGATGAAAAAAAAAGAAGCCAGCTCAGTGGTCTGCATCAGAAGATCTTGATCATTTCGCCAGATACGGCCATTCCAGTCCTTGATGACTTCCAAAGCTGCGTAGGTGGAGAGATTACGACCAAGGATGAGCACGTGTGTTGCATTACGAGGAACCTGCTCCTAATTATTACCAATCGCACTGTCAGATCTCAAGAATTTGTCATATACATATATAAAGGAACGCGAATCATTATCAACGTTCTGATTTGAATAATTATAATAACATTACTTTCTACAAGAAAATCAAAACGAAAGAAGCCGATATTTTATGTCACAAAATTCAATTTTGTTTGTTTTACATTTTGCGCCCCCATAAAAATGACGCTCATATTTCCCTTCTAATTCTGTACATTGATTGGATCATAGTTTCTGTTTACTACTAGAAAACTCCGAATGTTGGAATACCGTTCTATACAATCGCCACCTGTTTTCTTATACTAAAATAGAGTTAAAACGATGACTTTTCAAATGGTATTCGCATCAAGGATTAACGAGTAGTTCAAAGGTGCCATATCTGACGAACAAATGGATGACTAAGAACGGTAATGCTTTTTCTTTGTCAAAAATTTCTGGACGATCTAGATTTTCCAAAGCCGAAACAGATATTCCTTTCCTTAATACGCCTAGAGACAAACTTCCATGCAATTCCTTTGCTGATAATTCAACTCATTATCTTACGTGACAACGAAAACTGCCTATGTGAGTGAAAAAATACAGTATCGCGCCAGTTACAAGGTGAGCACTCTACCTCCTGTATTAAATTGGTCTGGCCGTATAATGCAAGGTATATCCCGCTAATTTTCCTGGTGTGATTAATAGGGAATAATAGAGGGCCATAGTTAGGATGGTCGCTGTAAGCAGAGTTTGACTATCTCTTAAGAGCCGATTCATAGGTAGTGAGTTCGACACCGGCATGTACAGTATTTCGAAACAAACAAGTTCTTTGAAATTGTCCAAAATGGACCAGTTACTACACAATCTCAAAAGTAAGAAAGATTTTAACAGAGTTAACCTGCCAACTTCAACCACACTCATACTAGTTAGTTATCCTTTGAGTTAAACCACTTTTTTAAATTGATATACATAAAAACAAGTATTCCAAAATTAACAAAGACTGTGAAAGACACTAGGGACGTCAAGGTAAGAAATATTCTTTAAAGAACTTCGGTAAACACTAAATCACAGAAATACAATCAAAATTTAAGATTAATAGGCATATTTAATTGAATAAACTAATGATACGTAATCATACCATGCAACATTAATGACAATAAATGCAATTTAAGAATATATTAATTTCAATATGTTGTCTTCTTGAATGTGTAGACACATTTCAAAAACAAAAATACACTGATTAAACTACATGAAATTAAATTAAAACGTACCGTCGATAGAAAACGGAAAATCTGAACTGCCTATTGTAGAAGGCGGAGGATGCATATCCGCCAACCCTCGAGATCCAACCCCCGATATCCCAGTGAGGTAGTCTGGCTGTAGTGACAACCCTGAAAATAAAAATAAAAAAATAGTTTTTACGATCTTATTTCTCTACACAAACTTTGAATTAATCGGTTATGTTGCATATCAAATAATCAGCATATAGAATATAATAATTTCATTACTTACTTACGGAATTCGTAAGTTCATTGATGCAATAACAAACATTCACCATAGGATTCTATCTTGAGCAAGATCAAGCCAGTTTTCACCACAATATAATAATTTCATAATGATTAAAAATGATTATATTGTACATAATAAATGGGATAATATTGACCTAGCTCAGCTTTATGTCGTCATTCTTTAGACGTGAGTGACTAATCGGGTCGAAAGCTTTAGAGAAATCAAAGTAAATTTTGTCTAGTTATGTACTGTTACCCGAGAATTTGGTTATATGCAACTTAAGGACGAACAGGTTTCTTGGTCACGATTGGCTACGGAGGAAATATGTTGTGCGAGGTGGATAAGGCAAGGTAAATTTTTGAAGTACAGATAATAACATAATCCATTTCAGAAGATAAACGAGATGTTTGTGGATGTTAAAAACTCATAAACGTACTAGCCTGCTATATGCGTGTTTTACTTTCATGAGTCACCAAATTTTACAATAACAGAATGTTGGACCAACAATATATTAAGGACAGTGGTGGCTGATCTTTCCTACTCTTCGTATGCATCATTCACGATTGGCACGTAAATAAACGATGAATTAAAGGCCGTGCTCTCAAGGGTTAATGTTAAAAACTGGCTGGCGTAGGTCTGTCTACAGCTTCTCTTCATGATAGCTGTATCACGGCTGGCGAGGAGGCGGTACTTGGGCTGGTGAACATGTCTTCTTCGACATGTCTATCAAGAAAGCAGTCTTCAAACATAAAAAGAACACCCCTCAAAAAAAAACTTAAGGACAAGAGGGGAGAAAGGAACAACGCCCCAAACAATAGCTCATTTTACTTTCGACCCTCAGGCACAATATAATTATTACCTCTCTCACCAGGGTAGACAACAAACCGCTCGGTTACATGACGAGGCAAAAATACTATCCTGCCACCATGTTTGAGATCATGTAGGTAATTAATAGCGTCCGCATAATAAGTTCTCTTCTCTCTCTTTTTAATTTTTTTTTCAGCTGCCGTTAACATTAATTCCTCCTTTTTTTGTGTGTGTCTCCAGTTTTCGTTTATTTTTATTATTTCTAATACGTTGTTCTTACATGTTCAATGTATTTGTTTTCAGTTCATCCTCAAAGACTACTTCTTTGTTTCTTCTTCTTCATCATCTTCTGTTTCTTTTTCATTCTTCTTTCTTTTTGGCCTGCTCCTTCAGCATGTGTTATTACTCTGGACAAGTTTGTTATTTCCATACGTAAACATCTTCGGAAGATCAGCGAGCTTGATTAAGGAGAAAAAAAAGAATGGCAGCGGCAAAATTAGATGAAGAAGAAAAGGTTGCAAACATATATGTTGTGTGAAAATTATGATGCAGAGAACATGTACTTTGTATCATATCCTTCTAAATCTTTTGATTTAAAGTGAATACCATGTTGTTTGTTGTGTATTTATATACTCATGTGTGTGTGTGCGTGTAGGAGCGTGTGTGTGTGTGTGTGTGTATTTGGCGCAGAATTCCCTTTAATTCTCCATTCATGCTCGTTGAGCTACTCATGAAAATCATTATAAAGAACAGAAGACTTTAAGCTATTTTGTTCTAGGGGTGTTTCTTTTTCTTCTTCTTGATCTAGCCCTCCAATCTGGGATGATTAATTTGGCCTTCCAAACCATCCCCTCTCACATGAGTTTATCCTGTAACATATTCTTCTAATTCTTGACATTTGCTTTCTTCAAAGCTTCTAATATTTCTTACAACTCTTTCTACTAATGTAAAAGTTGAAAAGAAGGACAAAAAGGCTCTAAAACAGGACAAAAGGAGGACCAAAGGTATTCGTTAACACCTGATGACTACATTTTTTAAAAAGTTTATAATACGCAGATGCAAAATATCATTATTTTTGCGGTTTATCACTGACTCTGAAATGAATATTTTTCCATTAATATAAAAAGTGAAAATACAATAACTTCTAAAATTGCTTTCATAAAAATAGTGAAATAGTAGATATCTCAATTTAGCGAAGTATGAATGTTCGGATGCGGATACTGTAAGGATATAATTTATGCCACCTACGCAGAATTCTTCTCAGATACTCTACAAAAAGCTCTCAAAATATATAATCTCAGATCTCGACTTGACTTACGTTGAACAAATTTTATAAAGATCATCTAGAAAAGCTACTAACTGGCGTGTTCCTCAATCCTGTCTCCTCCATATCCCTCAAGGGTGTTCATTTTGTTTAAATCTCACTCACCCTCCGCTCGTTTCAAGCATAGGACCTCGCACTTCCCCAGCAGCATAGATATATCGGGCCAATCGGCCAGTATCGATCATGGCTGGACCAGTATCGGGCCGATATCCTGTGCTGCTTGGGGTACTTGCTTACGATCAGTCATGCTCTCAACCTCGCACTCTCTCGAGCTCACCATCAGCTTATGAGGGGACTGAAGTTACGAGCGCAACACCCGTCAGTTGAATATCTTTGGAACAGTAACACTTAGGCAAAAGAGAAATATGACCTACTACAAAGTGACATCAAAAACGGTAATTACTGCTGTACAAACAAATAACTTGAAATTATGGCTTTCACACAACACAAGGACTTCATTTATTATCCGGAATCTATTGAAGCCATTCTCCCAATCTCGGAAATTGTCAAAGGTATTTGAGCCTTGTTGAGTTTTGTTGACCAGTAAATGTTGCATAGAGGAATCTAGATTGTATAATCAGAATTGATCATGAATTCAAGCAAACAGACTTTTGGTTAACGCATTGAGATCTTCGCTTCCACGAGCTTTTCTTCCTTCCTAAACTACTAAAACCGTTCATTGAAATACTGGTGTATAAATGCGCAGAAAATGTATTCAAACAGTGATCAGATGTGAAAAACTAAAAGCGACCAAAAGTATACTCATTAAAAAGGTAAAATAAATGCATGGCGAAGTACTTAATTAGTATTATGACTCAAAATTCGAATTCCACCCAAGTTCCTATACATATTCCTGCATGCAGAATTAGTGCAACCTACAATACAGATACAGAAACTTGGTAGATATAACAAATTTAAGGATATTCAAACAATTTGTTTCGCAACTGGTAATGTACAATATTATTGTTGTTCTTAATGAACTTGTTTACCTTCCTGAACCCTATAACTGGATATATTTACATCTTGTGTTCTGTTTAATAAAACACAATGAAATAAATAATAAAAAACACAATTCAAGAGTTCTTTTAAATGAAAAATGTTTTTAATGAAGAAGAAATGTTCTCACGTAAAATCGCTTTATGTGTAGAAGACAAGGGGAGGGGAAAAAATGGAAACAGAGTAATTAGTTTTGGCAGCTGGAACGACTTGATGTGTGATTATCACGTTACATCTTTTCTACAAAATTCGTGATTGAAAAAAATAAAAGGTGGGTGAAAAAGTTGTGAGGGAAAGAAGAAAATAGTTCCACAAGAACTTACGAAAGACCAGCAATAAATTTGTCACAGTTATAATTACTTTTCATTTTAATTAAGGTAGCAACATGCAAACGTTCAACTAATATTCGTTCTTCACCTCCTGGAGGAAAAGACTTACAAAATTGTTATTTATCAGGGGACGGCGCGGGACGGTCGGTGGTCAATTTTCGTTAGAAGCACCTGTTGTGTATGTTCACTCCACCTATTCTCCCATGATTTCCCTTCCACTGTTTTGACTGAACAGAAGACCTCCTTCCTCATTTCTTCCACCTGCCGTAACATCTCAAGTATCCGCTTTGACCCCTTGTAAATCCTCGTGGGTGCGGTATGTAAGTTTCCTCGTATTTTTTTACGCCTCTCTGGCCACCTTTAAAAGGAACGGTGATAGGTGAGAGGAATGGCCATCGACCCTCGCTCAATGCGCACCTGCATTATTCCTTTTTCAACAAAACGGTGACCCAGATTTCTTTATCCATGTTATTTTTCTTAACAAAATCACTGTAACATTTTCAGACAACTAAAATTCTCAGTATTCTTTAAAAAAAAAAAATGTTAACCATAAATTCTTTCCTTTTGTAGAAAAATCAAAAAGAATTTAAACAATCGTACATTTACCTTAAATCCATGAAAGAAAAACGTTCTGCCTGATCACACACTTTTAAATGACAACATAGTAGTACAATTTCAGATACAGCGTGATTTCTGATAGGGATAAGAAAGAAATTCGGATATCGGATAATTCATTATCCGGTATCCGCTCTGGAAAATCCGGTAATCCAGTTGACTCATATCCTAATATAAATATTCAATTCCTATCTGATCTGTTTCCCATGTTTCTGCACGGGGCAGCACTGTCCTGATAGGAGTAGGATCATTTTTTTCATGATTATTTTAGGCCTCCATGCAATACAGAGCTAAACATCACAATAAAAAAAATATGTTTGGTTCTTTGTTGCGTAATAGCATCAAATTGATGTTTTGTTATTGTATTAATTAAATTTATTTTTAAAAAATTGAAAAATATCTCGAAGGTGAACTATAACTTGTTTCTCATATGATCACTGCTCGTTGTTGAAACTCGTATTGCTATTGGAATTATTTAAGTTATTTAGAGACCGGAAACCAATGAACGTTAATGTCTTAACTCGATTTAAAAGCCACATGAACGTGACATAGTTTGACAGTGTGCTTTCCCGTGGCTTCCAAAGAAAACAAGGCTTTTTCAAGAACATTTAACCAATATAGAGGCATATTTTCTGGCTAAGAGAGCTAAAGATTATTTGATGCTAATCCATGATAATAAACCCCGTTGTTTGTGTGTGTATGTATCTATCTATCTATCTCTCCTCCGAGTCAGCACAATTCCAACGTGGAAGACAGACTATGAAGGAGCGCTCTGTTTGTTTGAAGACGCACTTGATGAGACCAAGGGAGGGAGAAACATATTGAGTCCACATGGCAGACAGCCGCAAAAGATTCAAGGGAAGAAGAGCTTTATGAGGCACTTTACAACGTTGCCAAGCATTGATGGAACTCAAACGTATAAATTTATCAATTAAAAAAAAAAAATATATGTAAATATAAATAAAGCCTCGATGAAAATTTGAGGAGACAACGTTGAACAGATATCTATTTTAAGTGTGAGGAATGGATTTTAAATGAACATATATGATGAAAAAAAAGGAAACCGTAGCAGTAGGCTGGCGATTAAGTGTTGTAAATGAAAATTATTAAATATTTTCTATTATGAATTGTAGTAAATAGAGAAGAAATACAAATTTACACACATATATTTTAATTCGTCGTATTTAATTAAACCATATTAGGCGCATTTTCTGATGTACCGGTCGAGGGTAAGGTAAGGCAATTTGGTAGTACTACGCGTATCTTATAAGCTTGCTGCCCAATGCTGTAGGGTTCCACATTTGACTCAGCTGATTTTTGCGATGAATGGAGACGACTGAACTTCCTTTGAAGGACGTATCGCTATCAGAAGAACATGACAGACAGAGGGAAAGAAAGATAAGTAAGTAAAGAAGAGAGGGAAGGAGAGAAAGAAAAGGTGAAAGTGAGTGTGTGTGTGAGAGAGAGAGAGAGAGGGGTGGGGAGAGAAGATAGAAACAAACAGAGAGAATGAGACAAAGAAAGAAATGGGTGAAAAAGGAAAAAAGAGGGGGGAAAGTGAAAGAAAAGTTAAAGTGAGGAGAAAGATAGATATATGAATGAGTAGGACAATTTCGAAAATATCTTGTCTCAATTAACGTATAGTAAAAGCAAAGGAACAGAAACTACGTTATGTTAATTTTTGCTATTCCAGTCCAGATCTTTACAAATAATCATTCTGTATTATACTATACCATTATTATCAATATAACTATGATCTTTTTCGTTAACAAGAATATTGTCCTATTTCCTTTTATAATTATGGTTTCTTTGAATATATTATCTTTAGTATATGTCAAAACAAGTCAAGTAGTACAGGAAGGCACAAATGTTTCTTTTGCTTGATAAATATTCTTCGAAAGTACTAGTGAACGTCTTCTTGTGTACAACTAATAGCAATTACTAAAGTTTTCTGATGTGGAATGTTTCATTTCTCCGGAGCTCATAAATTTCAATCATTATTATATAACGCAGTAAATTGCAGTTGATGTAATGTGAAGTAATTCAGCCTATACTTAGAAAAATACTTTTTTATGGTCTAAACAGTATGCACTGCCTAAGCCCCATACAAGTCTCGGGATTGGCCATGCCGCCAAGCACTTCTCCGGTGGACGAGGTGGGGAAGGTAGGGCGTCCAGGCTCTGTCTGATGAGGTACCATCATGGTATTCGTTTTGTGAAACTAAGGCAAACCTGGAAAAGAGCTGTCAGGAGTATTCTCCTTACATATTTCATTTGCAGACCCCCCGTCGTCATTGTTTCCAACATGACTATGTTCGCGCTTTATAGTAAATTAATACAAAATTCCGGCATCATATTAATTAGCATGGTCCATTTATAACAGCTTTGATTTTCTTCAAGCATTTACCTTCTATAAAAGGAGGTTACAGGTGCGCAGTAAACTAGACCACAGAACGTTCCCGTATCTCTTCTTATGTGGATACGATATATAAAGAAAACGACGAAAAAAAAGGACCCGACCCTGCTGTTCTCCAGAACACGTTTCAGGCAGTAACTATTTTCAGTCGAAGTTGTAGGGTGGTGGAAGTGGAGAGGGCAAGCAGGGCACAAAACAGGCTTAGAAGATCATATGTCTTCTCGGAACGGAAGTAAGCTTTCTTCCCCCCAACATTCTTTCGCTAATGATTGACTCATAAACGCCTCAACAAAATCCAATTATTGGCAGAAGCCACTGTAAAGAATGTCCTTCTGCCAGAAGAGGCTTCAGTTTGCAATTCTTCTTATTTTTTTCATTCAAGAAGCGAGAGTCGAGTTAATTATATTGTTTATTGTGATACCTATTAGGAAGTATGTTAAAAAGTTTCATGACTTGTTTTCACATGTATATTTTTAATTAGGTTGGAAATAATAGATTGCACAAGAACAACGAAAAAGATAAATGGGTTTTTTGAATGTGTGGTACTTTTGCTGACTGACTTGTAAATGAAAGGGTTTCAGGTTGAACCTGTAAAGCCGATAGTACTTTTCAGAATTTTTTTCAGATTAATTTGGGCTTGATTGTTGCACAATGGGTGCCTAAAGTAGTTTAATAAAAGTTTCCTTTGCGAATAACTACGGAGCGAATGAACCAACTTAAGTGCAATTTTCTACAACTTAAATCGTACTTGAAACTACTCAAATTGGCCCCTTTATTCAGAAGTTACTTGCAAAAGAAATTTTATCGAAGAGAAAGACTTTTGATAAGGCAATTGTACCAGTTTAAAAAAAACAAGCTGGTCTAAGCTGCGTGGATAAACTGATAATGTATAGCATATCTGCCTCGTACTCGAGCAGGGTGTACACGTATTTTTAGTCTTTTGCCTCATGAGCTTTGCCACATGAAATTGTACGTATTTCTAGTCTTTTATCCACGCCACATGAGCTTTTAACATGATATGTAATGGTCTCCCTTCATTACTACTGTTAATATCAATGACTTCATTACTTTTATCCAGAATAGTAAGGACGAAATGTACGTAAACTGACCATATAACTTAACATTCTCCGTAATCTCACAAGGTTTAGATTATAATAGTATTGCAAAAAAGTCTAGAAATTTCTCTCAGTGCAATTGACGTTTCATTCTGTCTACTTCTTTCACGAAAGAGAGACAAACTTAGCTGAAAAGGTTTACTGGAAACATCCGTAAAATATGAAGATTAGATAACATTGCAAACTTTAACATCCACTATATTTTGTATCTTTGACCCTGAAAGTCTCATTGGAGCAACCAGCGTACCCCAACCTACCATATCCTAACCCCATATGCAACCAACACGACGATTGTGTTGTTTGGGTTGCAGATAAGGGAGGGGTACAATGAAATTTACTCAACAATACATCTCCATGAATGAATATTTCGTAAATATTTTGTCCCGACCATCTATTTGGTATTATTACTGACGAAGCTAGTAGTAAGGCTAGAGAAACGGTCGTCAAGATTAAGTTAATTAAAACACACACAAAAAAAAACAACGAAAGATATTTTAATTTGACAGAGATAGTTGTGAAAAGCTATCAAATTAGGTTTTCTAGTACGCTTTAGTGCAGCAAGTTTGTGAATTACCCAACAGTTTACATTTTTTATATCTAGCCAAAAGCCCTTTTCTTCCTGTAGATGCTGCAAAATACATGTTAAGGCTACAATGTTACTTCCTCTATTTTACAAAGATTTTTGCTCACTTGTGATGGTTCCTTTTTAAAGTATAGGCACTCTACTATCACAAAGAATCTGAGGAGGGTGGCGTTGCGCTGGTTAAAGTTGAAATCATAGCGCGTCAGTTGAAGGCTACATAGCAATTACCTGTTTTCTACACTCTAAAATGCTTTCTGCCATTATTATTATATTAAGAAATGTTAGCAGACGACGGGTTTTTGGTAATATTGACAACACTGGGGTTCATGGCAGCCTGTACTCGCTACACAGAAGCGGTCATTCGATGCTCGTCGAGGTATGGCGAAGCATTGGAGATTAGTTCGCCTATTTAATACCACATTTTGTCATATTGGGCGGTTTTTTCGGGTCGTGGTGTGTTATATTTAATGTTTTCAGATGTAATAGGTAAATAAAAATCATCTTTGTATGAATATCCTATTACGTAGGTATAATTTTAAGATGAAGAATATTATTAGCAAATTTAATTCAGTTTATTTTTGCTCCCTCAAACGCCAATCCTTTTCGTTTCGGATATTGTCTT
>JAGDQP010068386.1:0-11026 GCA_022664845.1 Lepisma saccharinum
TCTTCGAAAAACCTTTTTCATCAGTTTGCTTCTCCGTGTTGATTCCAGTTTTCTTTTTATTGAATATGTGTTCAATACGTTGGTACAAGCCGAAAATTGAATTGTGTAAATGACAATGCATCTGTACACAAACTCAGCATCTGTGTGTGGGGACCAGAATGGTCAGTAACAACGAGCCTCAAGCCTCAGGTGTGGGACTATGCTACAGCGGCTCACAAGTTACATTGGTGGACATTAGAAGGAGCAGGATTCAGGCCAGAGAATGTCAAAGTATTTAGTTGGAGGTTTCCGGACAAACAGGTAGGATCTAACAAATTATCATTATATTGTTGCGTCATATATGCAATGGCCAGACGCAGATTGAAGAAACTGCTTATTTGAGGAACCAGAACTGTCAATCCGTGGGGGAGTAAACTCTCCAAAGGCATAATTTTGATATCTGCACCACATTTTCTACTTTTTTAGTCCTATTTTGTCCCCGGACATTACCTGAACAATTGCAGCAACGCGGCAATAAACTTTCGGGATAGAACTGAGCTTTTGGGTCAGGAACACTATTATTCCCGTTCCGGCTTATGCCGACGCAGACGATTTGGAGGAACGTGATGTCAAATCTGCTTTTGGTAAATGTTTCTGTGATTTACCATGTTCTAGAGAAACCATTCAAACAACTATTTTGACAGATATAATGAAATTCTATAAGTGTTTAACATTATCTCTCTATATATATCTAAATATAAAGAAAGTGGTTTACTTGCCAACTTGTAGAAAAAAAAAATCAAAATGATTATTCATACAATAGTCAGCTGCACCAAGTAATCTTTTGACGAAGTTCATAGGCTAAAAACCTTTATTCATCTATTCGATTGTGTTTAGTTTTCTTAAAATAACCAGTGTAAATTTCATATAATATCGTAACGATTAAGTAATGTGTTTTGTTTGTGTATCTGATATATTCTAGTGACCTGAAATTTATGAGTATTGCTTTCAATTGTTTGTTAGTGGGATCTCCATCCCAACCGTGTAAACATTGTATTTTTCTTGTCATATTGTCTCTCCTTAACGGAAAAGTCAGCTGGAGTAGTGCAGTGTATTTTGGGCGTGGTCCACTAACAGATTTGTCACCTGTCAAAATGTTATAAAGAAAAAGATATTGTATGCATTTTTCTCTAATATTTTCTGAAATATTCACAAGTTTCATAGCAGGCTATTCCGTATTATACTCCTTTTTTTTTCATTACGAAGATAATAAGAACGAATAAATAGAAATTAGCTCAAAGCAGAGCAAATGTCGATCAGCTGATTCCCGCAATATACGTGTTTAATTTTGTCCTGCAATTTACATCTTGTCGTCGAGTGTATTTTTTTTATGCCGCGAATATTAGCCAATATTTGCAAGAAGTAGGTAGTATTTAGAAACGATAAGTTAGATTTCTATAGAATAAAGTGTGCTTAGATTTAAGAGTACATATCTATTCCTCAATGCAATGTGTTTTTAAAAAGGGTTGTGTATTTTTTTTTTTTTTTTTGTATTATTGTGTTTAACTCAGTTTGTCAGCGGAGACGGCTAACGGTGCCGCTAACCTACTTCATTTGTTCTTCGCATCCCCTAATTAAACGAAAGTCAGCCAGTAGCATGTAAGTCATCCCACTATCGTTTCAGATTTCTAATTCCCAACTTTCAAAGCTCACCCCATAATTTCTTTTATTGTTTTTCTTATTTCGTTAAAATCTTGCTCCAATCTTCTAACCAAATAAATTCGAAGGCAACTTTGTTTTTCTATCTTCCCATCACTTATGAGTAATGCATATGCAATTGAGTGACTAACGGGTCGATCTCAATTTTTTTTGGAAGTACTATTAAGGGTTTTGGATCTATAACAGTGTGATAAAATAACGCATGTGTAATGCTCAGTAAAATGTCTGAAACGCCTTCTAGCCACATAATGTGTTATTTAGCTCTTTGTAAACCTTTTCTTTTAAACCGATTGTACCTTGTACGTAGGAGCGTATCGGATCATATTGAGCCCACTAAACAATACAGTATTATTGTATTTGGTTTCCCCTCAGTGTAGTTGCAAGGCAATCAAAGAACAATTGAACTGCTTATTTTTTTTTCCTCGTAAATATTTTTGATAATATACCGGTCATGTCGAAACTGTATTTCACTTTTACTTTCTGGATAACTGAGTAGTGTAAAAGAAGCTAAACCAATGTGAAACATGCTTACAAATATAACATTAAATCAGCTCCTTTATAACAAGTGTATTGGCTAGAAGAAGAAACGTGTAATTTCTATCATCTGGGCAAATAATTCAATACCTCAGGCTTTCATGTAAAACTTACCATCTCTCAAACTGGAGTCAAGAATGTAAATATACTAAAAGTTGATTTTGTTCACTTTCCAACAAATCCGCCAGGGGACTTCATCCTCTGGTGCTTCTTTGTTTTGTTATTTCTATTGTTTTTTTGTTTTTGTTTTTATTTGAGTATCTTATAAAGTTTATTTGCTGTTATCTAATTCCTATGTTTCATTTCAAAATTCGTACGGTTATCCCAGGTCAATTCAATTTTGGTATAAATGTAATTCTCAGTCACACAGGAGAGGAGCATAGAGTACTTTTTTTTTCAGCCCTAGAGAACCAAGGAGCACTTCGTCGTTAGAGAAAACTCTTAGGGATGAGTCTTGCAAATTCCATCGCCCGGTAACTGGATTCGATTCTCATACATGCACCTTTCTCTTTATAGAGGCGCAGAATATCCGATTGATGGGGGGAACAGGACGCATTTTATTATATCAGTTCTTTATATGGGCAGTGGTGGTGGAACTTGTGACGACTACTCCCGGTATCAGAATTTATTTTGTATTTTTATCACTGAAAATTTGAGACATCCCGATCCACTCTCCTCTCTCCCTCCATAACATCCTATTCGTTCAACCTCCCTAAAGCCCTGGAGAGTTTGAATTGAATTTTGTCACGAGTAACATTTATTAAGACCTTCCTAAAAGTAATTGTAATCAAGCTCCACAAGCAAAAGCAGTGGTTATAGCATGTAACTTCGGTTTGTATATCTTCCTATAATTTTACTGACATGTTGAATTATTATTTATGGCGTTTACGCGTCTAAGGCTCAGGCCGGGATAGGGGAGGGAAAAGGATTCGGGAAGGTATCGGCCAGGGTTTGTGTTGAAGGTGCCATTCCGCCATTTGTCTGGTGTTACTGAGGAAAAACCGCTGGGATCGAACCCACGACCTCCCGAATCAACGCCAACGCAGACTCTAAAGCTGAGCTACAGCGGCTCAATAATCTTACTGATATGTAACACAGTTTCTTGATTGATTGAATTATTATCGCTCTAAACTAACTGGTGAGCTTATTAAGATGGGATCTACAGCTTTTGGTAAAGTGGCCTCCGAACCACGTTGTTTCAACAGATCCCAACAGTAACTAAGCCCATGACCACGCGCCCGAAAAGCGAACGCGCTAACCTTTTTTATTTATTTATACAACCACCACCACCACCTTTGGCTTGCATTGTCCATTTCTTCTTTGGAAAGATAGTAAATTCTTCCTGTCAGTTTTGGAATCCGTCTTTGAAATAATATCACTGCAGTGCATATTTTAGTCGGTCTCCGCGTTCGTTTCTAATCATTCCTAACCTCGGCTGGTAACCTTTTCTCAAAGAGTCTACCACTTTGTATAGATCTTGTATGTTATTTGTCTTCCTGTTTTCCTCTATCTCCAGAATCAGATATTCTCGCTTTTCGTTTCTGAACCCGCGTGTGGCGTTTCGTTTCGCGTTATTGTAGTGGTTGGTATTACTTCGCTTTTATTACTTAGCCATCATTGCCTTGCTTGTTTTCGTTCCTCATGAAGCTTAAGGCATTCTTCATCAAACCAAGATTTATTTTCTGGTGTTTCTTGTTAACTACCCGTTCCTTTGCTGCGTCCTTAACTGTTTCACCAATTGCCTCCCACATTTTACTTACGTCAATTTCATTATTAATATTATAATTATTATTACTCAAGTCGTGGAAGTAGTAAATATTTAATTTTAAAAAATAATTGGCAAAACTGTCAACTGTAGGACCTGAAGTAGGTACCTCTATGATACGTCCCAGTTCGTAAATACAAATTTTGGTCCTGGTACGTTCAACGATATGGAATTAAAAAATATATTTTTTGAAATTTGCTGCCAACACTGACAACTGTGGCGCAAAAAAAAAAAAAAAAAAACGAACTATCTAAGTACCCAATGTAATGCTAAATTTGGTATAAATCAATGTGAATACGTCCAAAGGTAACAAATATGAAGTATAGAATTTTTTTAAATTGCTTGGAAACCCTAACAAACTAAGGCGTCTGGAGTGTCTGTATGACCTGTACCACTACTTAACTAACATGTACGTAAGATTTGGTGTATATTAATGCACACGTGTAGGTTTGTATTAATAAAGGAATTTCTACAAGTTGAAATTTTTAATGGATTGGCAACACTGACAGCTGGGGATACTTGAGGTCAGGGACAAAAACTTTTTTTTTTTTTGCTATTCGGTGACGTTTAAGTTATTCGGAATGGAAGAACCTTTGTAAGAAATGATTTTTTTAAAAAAGTTGGAAACCCGGAATACCTCACATATACCCAAAACTATTTGTAATCTTACACTAGGATTTAATTTATGTTTTATTTGTTTTTAATTACCTATATAATTATAGTTAGCAGTATTACAAATTGCTGCCTTGAAAGAAAAAACGGAAGATTCAGGGATACTATTAAGACTATTCATAATACACGGCGCCTTCATTAGTACTCCTCAGCATGCGGCCTTATTTACCTGTGGTAAACAACTCTAGTACGTATGTAACGAAATATTAATGACACACGGCTTTTCGTAACACTTCCTTGATTGCTGGCTAAGGCAGGGTCTGTATAGAAGTGTATGTTATAATTATTTATAAGGAAATCAATGGTACAGAGCGTAGCGGAAGCCGGAGTAGATTTAGTTTCTTTCCCTTACGCACGAAGTCCAACAGGCCATTTTTTCATTATAGGCCAACGCGATTCAAACACATGCAAGTCAGGAAATTTCTTAGGTTTGATTTTTTTTTTTCCCATAATTATACGCGATGCAAACACCAAATAGGGGCCTATCACGTTTGACACAACAAAATTACTTTATAAGTCAACACATTCACATCCAGTCACACGCATATTCATCGTCCTACCGTTAAACCCTCACTGAGTAAGACCAATTCGGTCAGGGCATTATCTCCGCAGAGGGGCGAACTTTCGTAAACATTAATTTTTCACATGATGATTCGATGTTGCAGATACGTTGCATCGATTTCGCTGACACGCATCCTTTCGAAATCCTTTCAACTTCACAGTTTACTTGCATTCATTATGTATTAATCCGCGCACGACTTCCACTGTCCGCATTTCTCGAGAATGCTAATTCATGCACAGAGACAAAGGAGAGGAGCCAACCAAGGCGGGTTAGTTAATTTAAAGCCAGGTTAGTTGTCATCCACTGCATCTTGCCTTCACCATAACGGACACTTTCTAGACCCGCCCTTAAGTTACCTTCCGCTTCTGCAAATAGTTCCTTCTTCCTCGCCGCTCTTTCTGCTTAGATGTACCTAAATAGACTACACCCTTTTACATCTTTCAACATTCACGAACTCCACATCCCTTTAATCGTATCATTTCTTCTGTAAATTTTACTTTTTAGTTGACCTCTTTACCGAACTTAACCCGGCAAATCTTACTATTAACAACTTCTGTTACAGTGTGTACAATGCGATTTCAATGTATTTATTTCCGTTGACAATACAAAGGTGATGTGTGCACACGTAGACAATAACGAAACGCACACACACACAAAAAGAAAACACCATATAACAGATGTAGCTAACATAAAGAAGGGTTAACTATAGTAGTGACGCACCAATTTTTAGAAATTTACAGGAGGAATTGAGATAATTGTGTGATGTTTGAGAGTATTAGGGAGGTAAATATTGATGTTGGTAACATTTGAAGTGAATAATGATATTGTTTTAGTGTATTTTGAAGATGTTTTAGGACGCACTGCATGTTGTGGCGGAAGGAACTATTTTGCGTAGTTACAGTTGTCATGTGGAAGGCGGTAAGGCAGTGTTGAAATGGCGTGTCTTTGTGATGATTATGACATTTCTTGCGTTATTGTTATTGAATCGGATGGAAATGACGCGGGAAAGTGCATTTTGAAGGTCATTTAGCAGAGTATTTATGTAAGGATAGGAAAAGGCCCCGAAACAATTGTACACGACTTTCTAATGGAAATTGGAAGAGTAAACACGCTTGTGTGCTGAAGGTAAGTGTGAATATGTGTCAAAATATATTTTGTAAAGATACTTGACCGCACCTAACCTCCACGTTCATATGTTCAGTAATTTAAGATAATTTACGAAAAAGGAAAATAATTAATAATAAATTTGAACATATAAAAATACATTTTGTAATGATACATGACTTTACCTCCACGTTCATATGGTCACTTATCTAAGATAATCTAAAAAAAAGTGCAAGAAAACAATTGTGTAAACCGCTCGCCTCCCATGAACACGTAATGTGTGTGTGTTAAGTTATTTTGGTTTTGTTTTAGTGATTTTAAAATTTGTGCGTCACTACTCTAGTAATGCCATAAAGAATTACCCACTTGTTGTGCTGACATGGTTTCTTTGGGTATCTTTCCCCCTAATTTGGTGTCATTAACTGTTACCGGTCCCTCCACGTGTGCATGTCAGCTCAATAGAAAAGATCAGATTGCTTCACCAGTTGTGGCATCTACCAGATTATACGTACTGAACACATTGGTGACCAAATAAACCATCTAACCAGCCTGAACATGTGTATAAACACTACATTGATAGCTAAAATAGGACTAATAAACTACGGTTATTTTTTAAATCATTACCTTCCACTGGTGTAAAACCCGCCACACTCAACAACTTCTGATCTGGTGTCTTCGGGCTCTGAACTTCTTTACTCATATTTAACTTGTTTCTAGCGGTACCAACAAAACTTGAAATATATCTATACGAAACAAATATATTCTATCATTTTCATTCGCATCCACTGGTATCAAATATATTATTCAATCATGCCGCATCGCAAGTAACGCAACGCATTACGGAACGAAAGTCAGTCTATTGTTTCAATGTTACCAGGTACACAGGTAATTACGTAAACTAGATCTATATCGTAGATTAATTGATCCGTATTTCCCTTGAGTATTACATATTATAATTTTGCCTGTGAATGTTCCAGAGCAGCTACAGCAATAAGCAGAATCTTCTATTTCCTCTTGTATTCACAAGTATAATAGCGCGAAGAATAAAATTCACGTCGGCAAACAGATCTTGTTCATAAGAAAAACCAAACGTTCATATTTCATTAGTATTTACTTCGTTTTGACTTCCTGATTCTGCAACACTGCTTCACCACGCGGTAATGTTGACAAACATCAGCTGACGACAGAGAACTGTGAAGGAGTATGGCACCAAAGTTCAGTTAAAGAGATAATAAAACTTGAAATTTGTACTCAAGATATGACAAAAGGGTACTTAATGAATTGAGGTAAGATGTGCATAGGATTGACGAGAAAATATATTATGAAAATTATAATCCAGTTCATATATTATTATCTGTAGTAGTAAACACTGTTTTTCATACTAATTTTTATCGACTTTCACATTTTGCAGGAAAATAGAAATAATTTGCACCTGCAAAGTCGAACAAGGGCATAGTTCTCGAGCAATGGTGCATCCACGTATAGTTGTTGTTGGATCTTGCAATGTGGATTTTTCAAGGTAAGTAAAGAAGTACGCAGCTATTGTGAATTTGTGACTGTTAGGTTAAAATTTAAATTTCTACTGTGCTATATCTAACAGTAAAAATTCAGTTGTAATACTTCGATAAGTATATAGACTAACTCTAATGTAAAGATAAAGTTTAATACAGGCACGTGCTAATTCCAACGAAGCCACTGAGCGTTCGACCAGTTCCGGTTGCAGTGGGGAACCCGGCTCGGGGCAGGACATTTTGGAAGATTAGGCATGGCCTCAGCATCCGCGAATATGAATATGCGCACTTAAAACAAAAACAAAAACGAAGGTACAAAATTTTATACCTAGGGACGTGATGCTTGGAGATTTTGAAATTGGAATTTTTATTTATGGCCTTTGGGCCGTGATAGGGGAGGGGAAAGGATTCGGGAAGGTTTCGGCTAGGGACTATGTTAAAGGTGCCATCCCGGCATTTACCTAATATAACAGGAAAAAACCTGGGAAACCTCAGTCGGGATGGTCGCCTACTGGGATCGAACCCACGACCTCCTAAATTCTACGCCAACGCTCTACCACTGAGCTACGGCAACTCGGTGCTCAGGGAGTTAATTTACACATTTATTTATCTTTGTATTTATTGAGCCATTTATGTTATTTTATTTTTTCAAAATACTTTTTAAAAGTTAAAAATATGATACCCTATCCTGTTTATAATTACCACAGTGGAAGTAATTACTGCAGGTGTACATACGTTTTATGTAGCTTAATATGTACAGTCAGTTACATTATAAAAATCTATTACAGATTTGCAGTATATCTTTTATTTACTTCGTATTTTATTTGTATAAGAAAAGAGCACAAGTACAAATTAGAGATGTTTACAAAATATATATGGATACAATGCATTGTAACCATTCCATATTCCTCAGCTACGCTTACGCTACACTCGTAAGTGACGAACCATCCATCTCCTTGGTGCTTTCACATAAGTGTTCAATTTATACTTCTGGATAAAGATCTCTGGTCAATTTTCACTCAAGATGCGAGAACAAAATCGACTTCACATATTCTTGACTAGACAAATTTCTCCAGCGGTTCTTTATAGATTTTTTTTTTCCTCCTGGAAATGCTATTTCAAAAGAAATTTGCGTTACTAGTGAGATTAATACATATTTGTAACTTTTATATAAAACATTACAGTAAGAGTATAAGAGAATTGTTAATCTTGAAGAGCGTGAAACATACATGTCATCGAGATCTTGCTAAGTTGTCGAATAGCAGCATTATTTCCACGGCTTCAGTGTCATCGCCCCTCACCGCGTCAGTACCAGTAAGCAAATAAATGCTGGCGATGTTATCTGGTAAGGCCTGTCGTATGTGTTTCCACCGCTGTAATGACAAATCTTTTAACTGCTTCTTGAACATTTCGACGCTTGACGATTATATCGTAGTATCTTCATAGGAATAGTCCTCAGGCGTCGGTTTCCATAGGCCGTATTTAATGTCGGACAGGTTTAGCATACTCGTTCCAAGGCAGTCGAACACCTATGTGATTAAAATTTCTTGAATCAAAACAGCCCGTGCCGGCATACAGTGTTCCCTGCTGCGAGAACCTATTGATCCTACAACTGTACCCATTGTATATGTTAATGGGAAACAGTTTTAAAGACAATACACACATCTCCTATTTTGGATATACATCATTGGATTGCTTTTGCTAGAACGGTGACATGGTAAAGACAACTTAGATTGGTTAACAATGTCACAACTCAGAATCCAATTATTTCAATCTTGCGTTTGTTACTTTGCAGAATTTCTAGGATATCTTAACAACTTGCTCGAAGACTCTCTGAGCTTGTTTTACCCTATAATTGTGTTATTCATCATACATGTGTGCATCCATAGTTGAACTCAGGAGATAAACAAACTTAAAGTACTTCATTATATTGAATCTTGCATGCCTTTTGACCATGACGGACCCCTCCCAAATCCAACTTCTGGATACGTGCCTTTCCCTAAGCAATTCTTTCCTTTCCTTTTCTCTGTAAGTAGGCTCGCTGAAAAACGTGATATCCAAGAGTTGGAACAGTTTTAGGTCTCAGATGTCAGTAGAGCCGAAGAATTAAATGGAAATAGATGAAGCATCTCATTTAACTTTTTCAAATTCTTAGTATGTGAGGTAAATTTTCTGAATTATTGTACCGTTACATATATTTTATTAAGGTTTTATTTTGACTTCATTCATAGCAGTAAATCTAAAAGGAAAGATATGTGATATGTGACCACATAAACAACGCGGTGTGAAAGTTAATGTTCGCAAACTGGACGAACTAAAATCCCTGACGGAATAGTGTCATTGTATTATGATCATCACCTTGAACATATGTGTATTCATAAGATTGGGAGAATATAAGGTTTATCGATCAGTTCTAGAAGACCGGACGAAAGGAAACGACAATTCAGAAACCTGAAGTGGACCCACTCGGTCACTATACCAATTGAAGACCAGAGGAAAAGAACGTACTTTGATCATTTCTGGCAAATTTGAGGTAAGAGTGACCTCAAATTTGCTTTCTGGAGCGTCTTTTTAACAAACCAGCATGCATAAAGAGAATGTGCATAGTCCGTCTATTACAAGCAGATCTTTATTTAATATGCAGATATAAGCAGTGCCGATTATAACATTTAAAACTCTCTCCTGTAAAATCAAGAAAATGGGTAAAGTTTGTTCTTTTCCTCTGATCTTCAGTTGTGTGCAGTTTGGTTTGTAGATGAGTTGTCATGATATAATATACAGCGTAATTTCTTTCAATTTCCACTGTGGTTCCACATACGTACTTACGGTTTTTTTTTTTTTATGTTGTTAAGTAGTATAAAACTATTTTTTCTCGGACATCTCATGGATGCAAGTTTTATTTATATATAAAATAAATCACAGCCATATTCAATCCACTAGTGGATGAGGCCTCTCCCCGAAGGGAGGAGTTGGTCTACTGCTCCCACGCTGACCAGACGGGTTGGGAGAGGAGAGCCGAAGCTCTCACACTGTGATCCCCACTGTCTTTTATTCACAGCAGCTCCCCAATTGTTCTCACGATGCTGGGTCAACACCGAAATTTTTGAACTCCCACCGGGAATCGAACCCGGGACCGCTCGCACTGAAGTCGAGCGCGCTACCGACTAGGCTACGCAGGAG
>JAGDQP010068387.1:0-11026 GCA_022664845.1 Lepisma saccharinum
TATTGGGCTTGAAGGTTCTGGCGGATCCACGTTACAACCTAGATCTTGTTCCTTAAGATTTCTTTTCGTTTGGACTTCCTATGAAGTCCACCTACCTGGCATCAAGTTCCAAAGCAAAAAGGAAGTGTAAACAAACATTTAAAACTGTCTGCAATATCTGAACAAAGAATTCTTTGCTGTCGTCGTAAAATCAAAATAATAGAAGGAAACCACAAGTTCTTACTGTTGGAGAGGGGTATGTCGAACAATAAGCATATGGTGAGATGCATGTACCAAATCATATTGACTGTACATACATCCATTTGTGCCTTTTCTTATTGAGTGAAACTTGTATATTGAACTAACCTCAGTTGATATGTCTGGATGAAGTTCAAAAGATAAAAATAATGTGTTTGTGCTTATGTGAAAGCTTAGAAACAGAGAGTCACACTTCGCTGCATTGTCCCACGATTTAAACAATAAATTTAACACCGCTATTTTAATTAGAAAAAAAAAATAATAAAATGTGTTTTCAAACAGTTACAAACGTGAATATGTTTCCTTTTCTATCTTGATAAAGCACGTCTTTCGTAACGTATGGGCATATATACAATATAATCTGTGAATATTACGCTACGTAATGTGTCCATGTTTATAGTGGAAGAAGAACAAAAGAAACACGATAATTGCACGTCCTGGGGGAAGTAAATGGTAAGTCCAAGCAGGAAATGTTCATAAATGTGTCCGAAAAGCCACTGAACCCGGTGCTTAGGACCGTATAACTTAAAACTAAATGGAATGACAAGAAATATTTTCTTCGAAGATAATACCATGTATGCTGAGAAAATGTTATGATACAGATATATTGAATATCATGCATGATTTAATAATAAATATTCAAAATGTGGCCAGAGACGAGAAAAATTCACAAATCGAATATATCGACAAATAGAACTCGCTAAGGTAAATTATTGCAACATTGCTCAATACCACTGAACAATTTGGATGCCCATTTATTGAATTGTATAGAAAAGGTGCTTTGATGAAGTCTTACGAATATTGCATAAGAGTATCATTGAGCTAATCAAAAATTTTATGATTTTGCAATATTAGGAGCCACACTGGCAACACTGCTGCTGTCAAGTGTCACTGACAGACGAGTTTGACCTCTGGATAGCACACTAAGGCACTTTTAAGGGGGGGGGGGGGGAATTGAAACGGTTATTTTCGAAAATATGCGACAACCTACAATACACATTGCAACCCTGAGATGTCGGTAGCAAATAGCGTTTTGAAATTGGGAATATCAGTGCTGCAACCCTCAGAAAGATAATTATAATAAAACGTACAACCTTATAGAGCCACAAAAATGGTGGACACTTTGACCATTTGTTGTAGTTTGTAGTAATGTGGTAATTTCAGGGTTGCAAGGTGTATGAAATCCGGAAGAAAATGCAATCATGTCTAAATCTTAAACATTTGACGTCCCTCCCATCTTTCCCTGTGCTAATCAATTAATTTCTCAGTTTTTGAGACAGATTTTCTTTTGACCCTAATAAAAATGGTTGTAATACTTACGATTTTGTTGCTTCGAGAGGTTATATTATGAAACTATCCCACAGTAGGTTTACCCGCCTTTTTCTTTTACATATGTTATACATATTTTTAGTGGACGTAAACATACAATAGCTTTTACAAACTAAAGTGTGTTTTGGTATTTCAATAGTGAGTTGCACTGATGTCAATAAAATGCTTCGGAAGTTGTATTCAAACCATATCTGGACATGAAAAGATGTCTACAAATTGTCTGTATGTAGCCCCAGTGTAGGGTTGAAACTAATTTGAATTGAACTTACCATATTCAAAAGTAAGTAAGATGAATTCGATCTTCATATGACGCCTACATACAAATTAGTTCTATACACCATATTTGGTTTCAGGTACAGTACTGGGGGTACTTATCTTCATTATGACTGCTAAACATTCATGAAAACTACATTACCATGCTGAAGAAATACAGCACACTCAAAAAGTAATAGTTTCAATAGTTATTTTAATGTATAGTTCAATAACTGAAATAATCCCTTCATATCTTGTATGCTAACAATATCTTTTGTTTATGTTTGTATTGTTCATCTCTAAAACTTTTGTTTTGAAATAAATAAATTTTCATTTGAATGTTTAAAATTTTGTATTTATTTATAACCTTATAAACTCACAAGGACCCACAGATGCATGATCAGGCAGATTTAAGTATGACGGTAGACTTCTTACATGAGCTTTTATGTACCTTTACTAACAATGAGTAAAGTGCGTATAAACCTTCGAAAAATTATCTGGTACATACTGTTTTCTTCAAAGACAAACTACTCTTTTAGATGTATTGCACCTGCCTTTAGATTGCACTAAAAATTGATAAAAATACAATTCTTCAAGAAACCATTATATTTCAACCATTCACTACATATTTAATATACTAGTCGCTACATATATTAGGTTTCAATAACATATTCACACAATAAAATATACTTTCAGAGGGATTACTTCAATTCTTCATAAATTATTTCAGTTTACAAAGCATTTAGATTACTCTACTTACAATTCATTTTCGCCTAAGATGGCTACCTTTTAAATAGAACATTTCACTATTTCTGTTTAGATGCCTGAAGGCCGTAAATAAAAATTCAATTCAATTCATTATTTCTCAAGGGGAAACTCAATATGAAATAGTATTTTAGCAAAGTATGCATAATATCTTGTTCTGACTTATTAGAAAGGATGCAGAACACCGCAGAATGCTTAACAGATATGTAAGAGTACGATTTTTAAACAAGGTTGGCAACTTACCTTTTGAATCGTAAGGAAAACCGAATGGAAATGTGTCATGCAATAAGCTTACACTCACTGTCTCCTAACATATTTAATACTTACACTCAAGACGTGATAAAAATATTAAGAGAGAGAACAAAATATAGGATTATAGTTGGTGGATAGAGCTTAAATATGTTAAAATTGAGGGGGGGGGGGATATTGCAATAATTACGGAAACAAAAGAATAATTGCAAAATAACCATTGATATAGACATTTCTCTCAGCATCTCTTGGAGCGTAAAGATGAACAAAATTGTTAGTTTGGAGCAGGAAAACAGGAAAATTAAGAAACAGAGGTGAAACTAAGATTAAATCGTGCTAGTTGATGTTAGGGAACCTTCATATGTAGGAAGCAAACTAATGACAGATGACAAGAAGTAACACAGAAATTGCAAATAGAGTAAGCTAAGTTAGAAAAGCTTTCAGCTCTAAGAACAATGTAGTTACTATAACAACATTAGCTTGAAAGAAAGGACGAGGTTCATAAAGCTTATGTATAGAGCATAGTCTTGTATGGGAGTGAATATATATATTTATATATGTAATTTTTTATCTGAAAACCTTGAAATACTGACCGTATCCGACCTTATTTTTCTGAGGAACGTAACGAGCACTCAATGGCACAACTTCACACAGTAGTAGGAATACTCTTAATGTACATGCCTGTTGGGTGGCGTGATCCTTACTTGCTTCAGCATCCCCTAGGCGACAAGTGTGGAATGTCATGTGGTTCTTCATCGTCGCAATGCCATTCAGGCAAAAATCACAGAATATGTGGAACAACGAACGATATTGCATCAAGTTATGCAACAAACTTAGGAGGTATTCAAGCAGAAACAATACGCATTACTCAACAAACTTTTCATAACGATGCCACGGGGAGTACACAAATAAAACAGATTCAAAGAAGGTCGCATATGATGAGTCAAATCAAAGTGATGCTGATTGTCTTCTTTGATTACCGTGTCATTCTTCTTGATGACCTGAAGGACGAAGAATTACGGAGTAGTATTCTGCGTCGCCTACGTGATGCCGTTTGTCACAAGAGAACATACCGCTGGACTTCACAAAAGTGGTACCTGCAACGAAATAAGGCCCTCGTCGATTTTTCGCACTTGATCCAATCTCTCCGGGCAAAGAATGGCATTCCTATCATTCGCCAAGCTCATACTACCCGGAAATGCTTCCTTATGACTTCTGGATTTTCCGTGAAGTAAAATCGGTGCTCAAAGGTACCGCTTCGACATCAGAGCGGACATCGTGTACAATGCAACGCTGGCCTTAACAGTAATTCTAAAAGATGCGTTCCAGGTATGTTTCCAGCTATGGCAGGATCGTTGTGTGGAAGCTGAAATATCCTATTTCGAAGTTGATTAGCGATTGACACCATTGACAATTTTCCTTATTTTTCAGATAGTTCCTTCTATTTCAAAGTTCCTTTTATCACAGTTTCTTATTCTTGCTCTACGTTACACTTATTTATGTTTACCCATTTTTCTTCTTTCTGAGCTATTCGATCCTGGAACAGGTTTAACTGGCCAACTACCATATTCAACTATCTCTTGGTTCCTCCTTGCTACGTTGATACGCTGTTAATTTATATCATTTTCATATCCATCAACTCGACAAACATTCTTCTTCGAAATTCTCTTTACTCTATATTCTTGCTCGATATTTCTTCCATTCTCTCAACGCTTATTTGTCCTTTTTCTTTCTATTACTTCTGTGATTATAATATTAGTAAATGCTTAAGAAACAGAACTTAAACTTAAACATGTGACTATGAGGTTTTTTTATTTACCATTAAGAATATCTCTAACTGGAATCCATTGCGGCAAGCACAAACGAAAATATAGCGCCTCGCACAGAAAGGTTATGAAGCTAAGAAATAACCCAAGAAACCACATGTAAAAGGCTACCTTCAGATGTTCAATTGTAATGAATGCTTGTCCTGGTTTGTTTCCATACTTTTGTTTCTTTTCTGAAGCGAAGGAGATAAAAATATCTTCCCATTTGCTTGCCATACCTGCCTCAACAAACGAACTGAAAACAGAAGATATACGTGATAAATATGGAGACCCTTTCTGCAGCAAGAAAACAGCATCGTAAGACATTATTGATTCTTTGGTTATATGGATAAGAGGCTTGCCACTGGTATCGATGTATTTGGTTTTCACGACGTATTGCATGTACTTTTTGCCACCAGATAGAGCAAACCTTTGCTTTGTTGCAATTTGTTCGAGAATAGAATCCACTTCTAGAGTCTCAACCCATTTTGCGTAAATCTGTTTGCCCACCTTATCAGTACAGTCTTTAAACCATTCACGAGCACTGGTCGCTCCTCCAAATTCTGTACCGGACTTCAGAAGTTGTTCCATGTTGTCAATATCGGAATAAGACTTTGGATGCGTCAAGAAGCTCACCAAAGCACCCTGATACGCCGTGGACATAATTAATGAGAACAGAACCCAAAGCAGGAAGAAGATTCGAGCTAAGGTTATGTGAGGAAATTCCGGTACTGAAATGTTAAGTAGACATGAAAACATGTACAAGAATGGTTTTCTTATTAGAAGGCAGTCACTATGTGGGAAAACACTCTTCATAGCCATGAGAAACATGTTAGATGACAGATATGCTGCAGCTGTTAAAAGCCAGATGAACGTTGGAAACGGAAGGTATATGCTCACCCATACTGGAAGTAGACCTGATTTGGGTACAGCCCAACCGTAATCTATTCGGACAAGTGAAGAAACAGGATCAAACAATTTGTAACGCTGAATACTGGGAATCAATATAAAAAGTCCAATGTCAGCAATTCCTTCTAATATGTGACCTTGAAGACCTGTGAATGTGCCGTTTTCCAAGCGCCGTCCCCACATGTCTGTTAATACTGGTATCACATCTATGGAGAAATTCAAAACTTTGCCTAGTGCATTCACAGTTCGACCATTTATCCCATTCAGAATGATACTATCACCTGAGTGGTTGAGAAGTTCAACAAATGGAGGGAAATGAAATGTTGATACCTTTAAAGGACACTGATTACCATTAAATACTTTATCGGGAAAGAAGCTTGAAATACTGTACGCAAAATTGTTTTTCCTCCATACATCAAGCAGATCTGTTTTAGCTTTGCCGCAATATCGAAAGACAAAGGGACTATGGGTATAAATGTGAAGAACAAACATATTTGGATCAAATATGTTTTCGTAACCTTTGTCTTGTTGTTTCACATGAATTTTCTTAGATTCCTTTGAAGGCATCACAAGAAGTAGGTTAATCAGTTTCTTTCTCCAAGCGTTGTGAAATATTTTATTTAATAAGATTTCGTTGACGTTACTCAAGGAAGCAAGAATAACTTTTGATCGCGGAGACCAAAAGGAAAAGATATGTAATTGCTTTAGGATCTTAAGTAAAGTTTCACCATGTTCTGCAACGACAATATAAGCCAAATTATCAAACGGAAGATAGTTAAAAGACAATTTTGTATCTGCTATTGCTGCAATTGATTTCTGCTCATCAACTGTAATTACTGGGTATGTTTCTCGCAGATCATAAGAAGAAAGAATTGGTGTCAGGCCGTCACTGTGTGAGCTTCTGATCATTACCAATGTGTAACTGTTTCCTAGGTCCTTTTCTATTATACCTCTCAGACACGATGCAATGTTTGAGATGGAAGGATTTGGATCTGTACTTGGTTTCAATATAAGTGTTGCAGGAACTTGAAACAATACCAGGGTTGAAGTTACTGAAATAACACCCATTAATTGTTCATTTCCCATTTTTGTTCCTCCTCCTCTTGTTCCTTGCATCAATGGCTCTGGAAGATATAAAAAGAAATGGCTTATTATTATCAAACCACAACAAAGGCCGATGAAAATGTTGTATCTGTTCCTGTTGTAACACATGCATTTGTTACGGGGATCATTTCAAACCAAATGCGTCGCATTGTACTGCAATCTTATTAAGCATTCACTAATAGGCCGTCCAATTGTTCAGAGTAACCTATTGACTAGGTATCCCATAAAATATGCACACTAGTTGACATGTTAAAATCATTCTGCTATCTCATCTGCAGCAACAACAATTGCTATCAATATTATTACATCTACACAACTACTACCACTGATACTAGTACACCGAGGCTCAAAAAACGCAACACTGGAAGAAAATTTTAACACTACGTGTGCGCTGTTATGGACCTATTCGAGATTCCTAAAAGTTATTCATGTGACAGAAAAATATTGTCCTGTGGGTGGTTTATGACATCCTCCTGTCTCCCCTTTTGTCCTACCCATGCTTTCTTCCTGTAAAATGAAATTGACAACAGTAACCCGAACCAACTGTTCTCATGTCCAGATTCGTCTTTCTGTGCATGTTAGAATACTACTATATACTACGTAGTTTGACCAATTCTTTTCGTCAGATTTAGGTTAACGTGAAGGGTAGCGAGATGCCGTAAATCCCCGAAAAGAACGCTACAGCAGTCGCTTTGGCAACATGGCTCAAGAATTGTATACTACGCCAACTACAATTTTGCTTATCGTGCACAGGTACCGGCAACTTATTACGTATTCTGAAAAGCCTAAAGAGGTCAATTTGTGCAACAGATGACCATTCCTTTCTTCTTTTAGGTTGTGCGCAAGAAGCTAGTAGTTAGTTAGAATAAGTAAGAGATGTGAAGAATGTAAGTTCTTAGACTGTGAGAACTATATGACGCTGGACTGATCTTCAGAAGACCTGTTACTAGCTGACAACAGGATATGGAAATATTGGAAGGCTTAGAGAAGTAATGCGGATTGGGACAACGTACATTGTGGAACAGTTCTGTCTGAAATGAGTCCCGATTCTGTCTTTAATCTCCAGATGGACAAGAAAGGGTTCGAAGGAGGACTGGTGAAAGATATTTTGAATGCATATTTTAATCACGCATTGCATTCTCTGAAAATTCAGTAGTTGTTTTGGGAAGGATTAGTTTGACTGACCGAATGGACATAGTCTTCATGTAGTGTGACATTCAAAACATTCTTTGCGATAAATTGTTTCTTAAGCAATTTATTGGTGATAATTTGGTACTAATATACAGCAATACACGTCCTTATGTGAAGCGTTATATCATCCAGTACCTTAATGAAATAGGGATTTAATACCCAGCACGAGATCTGCTATGAATCCAATTGAGCCTTTAGGGGATATTTTAGGCAGAAATGCCTGTTATCATTCTCCACAGACCCTACCAGAGCTAGAGGAAGTTTTCTTCTAAGAATGCGAGTCTATCATCCAAGAAAATATTGATGCGATCATTAGCACCTTGTTTCAGATATTAAAAGCTGTTATTCAAGCTATAAGTGGGAACACACGGTTTTAAAATTGAGTGAAAGTGTGAGTGATGATGTAGGAGACCAGAAAAATAATCCTGTCTTCTGTGCATCAAGTTAAAGTTGGTTAACTAATGTTTAATTTTATGATCAAGATTGAAGCGATACAGGTTTCTTCTCACTGTGAACAATTTGTGTTACAATTTTGTTCCTTTCTTACTAAAAATTATCTTTCATAGTTCAGAATAGCGCAACGATAATGAATGTCAACTATAAATATGTCCTTATAATTGTTTTGTACGGGATAAAATATTTTGTTTTTCGAATCTCAAGTGTTGCGGTTTTTTCTACATCTCAGTGTACTTCTTCTCCTATTAACACAACACTTGCTACAATTATTGCTACTGTTTGTATTGGTATTATAACTACTACATATATCACTACTACTACTTGTACTGATAATGCAAACATTACGTTAACTTTCACCACTTCTACTTCTTCTGATACTAACTACTACACTCATTGCAATGACTGCTTCTAATACTACTAATATTACTTCTACCGATACTAGAAATAGTACTACACCTACAACTAACTTTCTAAAACTCCTCGCTGTCAACATTACCAGGCTTAAGTGGAATCAAATCTACGGTTGCAGATAGCACCACCGAAATTGAGTTATCATAATTCTCAAAATCCTTCAGGATAGACACTTCGTGAGCACAGAAATAACCCACAGTCCAAACACTGTCCAACACTACCACACGCATGCTGTTTTCATTTTCCCGATGTTAATGTAACTTAGAAAATGCTAAACATTTTGTTTCCGTTACCTTGAAATCAGGTTTTAATGACTCAAGCCCTCTCTACAATCGTCGATTGAATCCATTTACTCGTTCTCACTTAATACTAAATATCCATGTAACGCAAAGTAAACCCTCAATGGTGTCGTCATACTAAGTTTGGAATAAATCGGCTTGACAGTTCTCAGGCGATGTCAGTTAGTATGAAAACGGTAATAATCAGCATATAAATTAGTACGGTCAACACCATTTATGGTAGCATTGGAATCAATCGTTTGAACGTCATAATGGATTATGTGTTTAATTACGGAGCTTCGTTATCATAGTAGCTACAGTTTAAAAAAAAATCTAATATCTGTATAACTTCAGCGGTTAGGCTAAATAATCGTATGCAATCTTTGCGAGAATTGGTGTAAACAGATCCTCCAAGATGCAACGACAAATATTTTATATATCGAATTTGTTTACCATGGAATCAGTAAGTAACATAAAATTCTGATGCAACTAAAACATGAAGTTTTTCCCATCTTATAAAAGCACTAGTTTTGTCTGGAATCAGTCATGCCGTACTTACGTGATACGCCCAAATGTTAAACTATCGAATTATCAGTAGCGAATATTGTGGATAAGCAAGGTAGACAGTAGATTTGACATGTTCATGCAAAACCGAGCTAACCAACGTTTTGTGAAATTTGGAATGAATAGACTTCTGCATAGCGAAAGAAATAAAAGTCACAGAAGAACAGTCATAAGTCACTGTGTTTATGAGATGTAAAGAAAGGTAACAAAGGTAAAGCTATCCCCTGTGCGATATACACGCGCCGTAAACAGCGCATGGAGGATGTTGAGGAAGCATTTCAAATACACATATTCTCGACCTACGACCGCTATAAATCAAAATATAAAACTCGCAGGATGTTCCACTTTCCTTTCACTACTGCAAATCCAACAATTACGTTCAACAATATCAAACCAAGTGATGCTTAAAATATCAGTGTTGCCAAGTCCAGATATACCAGTGTTTATTACTAGCAGAAAGCAAAATCACACATCCGTAATGGTATTTTCAGACATATAACATATACTACTAAGATGAGATTCTGTTGAACCCAGTCCAAATTCTGGGCGCCTACAGGGTAAACGATAAGCCGTTTAGGCACAAATCCAGTAGAATTCTGTTCTCAACATTCCATTTGACAATGCTAATTTTTTTTAGATTTTTTGTTCAGGCAAAATAGCATAATTCACAGTTTAATTGGTTCTGGGTTCGACGAACCTTAGAACTGTAGGGTTAATGAATTTTTAAACCATCTGTCTACATTTTCGAATTGCCCTAAAATATATAAAATCCAAAAGTCAGTTCTATCTTCCTATTTGATTTCTGAGAAATGTACGGGGTGATTACAAATGATTCATCGGGTTTCGTGAGTTTATTAAAAAAGACTAATATACTTACAGTAAAACAACATACCTCAAAATAATTAGAAACTATCCAACATTTAACCAGTAATTTCTCATACATGTAACGCTCAAGACTAGCGACAGATGGCAGCATCATCGCAAATGCTCTATGTGGCTTCCTTTGGTCACACGACCCACATTTAAGCGGTAGTCTAATTCGACCCAAACGTGTTCTAGCATAGCAGGAGTGATTGTGAATGCATGTGTGATGCGTCACTTGAGTTCAGCTACATTTTACCCAAAATTTTCTACACATTTCGTTGCGCAATACTAAGTTCATGACTGGCGCGATATGTCGACTTCTGTGGGCTGCGAGTGAAAGTAGCCTGCACTCGCTTCACTGTTTCATCTGAGACGGTAGGACGTTCGCAGATACAGCCTGTCTGTTTGAAGAATCTGTACCATCGCAATATGCTTGGTTGTCCTGGTGCTTCTCGTTTGAACTGTCTTCGGAATGCACGCTGAACTGTATGTCTTACTCTTTCCATATTCTAACACACAAAACGCTTTTTGCTACCCAGACGCTATTTTCACAACTGCTGCCATCTGTCGCTAGTCGTGAAAGTTACATGTATGAGAAATTACATGTTAAAA
>JAGDQP010068389.1:0-11026 GCA_022664845.1 Lepisma saccharinum
ATTACCATTTCTGTTTTATGTTCACTGGTGGTATAATATGTTGACTAATATGTATTTATAGGCTGTGTTAAGTAATGAATGATACCATAAATATATAATATTATACGTTAAAGTGTCAAGATGAAACGGAAAGAGTTTTCAACAAACAAATTTTTACACGCATGCACTTTCTGTAACCTCTTCCAATCGAATGAAAATGTAGCAACTGATTATGTAAACGCCCCATAAAAAGTGGGTACTTCCTGTAGGCCATAAGCTAGTAATATTTTAATCGATCGCATCTAAAGGCTTTTCCTTTCGACCATTATTTCAATTGTTTTCTACTCATATACGTTAGACTTGATAAACGGGGTTAGTAGCCTAGGAAAGAAGATAATCTTTGTGGGAGCGAAGTTAAATCCAAAATATTATTGCTTCTAGCAACCAAGTTAGAAATAATACACTAATTTTCACGTGTATCGTGGTATAATGAATATGTTTAATGTGTAAAAATAGTGCGCCTAAACTTATTAGGATATTGGTAGTAAATATCAACAAATATACTGATCGATCAAACGTTCATTCATTTATAACTTGTTTATAATTCCAAGTCGATTGCTTTGAGAATGGATGAACTTTTGGCATGAGTTGCTGCATGTTTGCCAGCAGCATCACGGTTTCTGCCGGCCTTCTCCGTTGTTTCACAATTCAATGAAATAGCTGAGCTAGTAATTCATCAAGACAGTCTCCAGTGAATGTTTGGCTCTGTGGCAGGTACTCGCTTAAGATAACTGCATCAAAGTCCCAGGAAGTAGAAAAAATCGCTTTAGTAGAAGACACTTGTACTCCCGTTTTTTGTTTGGAGAGCGAAACAGAGCTGTGATATGCTTCACTTAGGGGGTGTTAAACCTTGATATCTACTGTCGAATAACAAATTCCGTAGGCGCATTCAATTCTCTACTTATCATTCCTACACTTTACTAGAATCAACGAATGCAAAATTAGTTTGAACCAATAGCTGAAGTGTTTCAGTGGTCATTGTTAGTGCCCGAGATATGACTTGTGATTTCTTGACTTCTTTAGATCTTCAGTTGTTGTTGTTGTTGTTGTTTTTTTTTTTTTTTTTGCAAATATGAAACCATGTAGTTAAAACGGTGAATTATATACTCAATTACATTCTAATCTTAAGTTAACGTAAATACAACTATGCTCAAATTCCAATTGAAATGAATTCGCGTTAAGTCCGAAGAATTATATCTACGGAATGAAATCGTAAAACAGGAATTTTATTCAAAACCTTTTTCCAAGAGTACTTACAGAAATTGTTTGTATCTTATTTTTCGTAATAATCTCGTACTTTGCAACATACTTGATCCAGCTTCCACAAGGTAGCGGATACCCTTTCAAAACCAAATTACCAATCTTCCATTACCTCAGTAAATTTTTAACCTAGTAAATGTGCTTTCAAAGATTCAAACGAGTGAAATTATGAAGGTGTAAACTCTGAACTTCACGTTGGATACTTAAATATCTCAAATTTTAGATTACGTATTGTACCCACTGTATATGCAGCCATATATATGGTGGAAGTTGCCTTGAAGAAACCTCATATTTGTTTAGAAAGTCTGAAAGTTTTCGATCGTACCTCGTGACTCAACGAATTCACCAGCATAGCACTGTATTTAGCATTAATCACAATTTCATTCTTTTCCTGTCTGTTCATTTGTTATCCCAAAAGATGTTTAGCATCGTTTTCTTGGCTGCCGACGAAGGGTGCTTCCAAGCGCCTATTATATCTAAACTCTTCTTAATGCTGCAACCACGAGTCGTCATATGTCACAGTTCGATAACGAAAAACATTTCTTTCGAGTGCATGATGGTCCAAATACTTCTGTCCAAGTATTGTTTTTGCTTCTTTCAACTCTTTAAGCAACAAACTTTGTTGTTCGAAGAAACTTGAATAAAATCACTCTTTTGGGCTAATCAGCCGTGATTTCAATGAAAATTTCAGAACCAGAGCATGTGAGGTCATAATCCTCCTCGCTCATCACTCATTTTTATACTTTTGTGTAAAAAATGTTGTTAATTGTTACCATCTTCACGTTTAGTTTGATATAAAGTTTATTCAAGTGTTGCCTAACTCCAACTCTTTTTTATTTACAAGACAATTTGTTACCGTTTTCCTTTTTTCTTTGTTTGAGACAAGGCCCTAAGCCGCGTCTAGAATAGGGGTTTGGTAAAAAAAAATCTCTTTCAGTATTATTGCCTGGCAACCTTCTAAATGTGGATTTCTCTTAGGAAAAACTTCCAGAATTCTTACCATTCTCGATTTTTTTGTTTAAATCGTGAGCATTGTTCTCCTGTGCACCTCATTCGTGAGAGGAAGCAGTCTTACTAGTGTGAAACTTCATCACGAGACGGGATGGCGATAATCATGAGAGTTTCGCCCGGCACACGTGCGGAGCAGTGTTTCTTTTATAGCAGATCAGCATGTGACGAGGTACCCGCATCCTACTCGCTTGCTTGTTATTTTTTAATAGGTGCAAAATTCCATATTCCTATTTTCGATCCACTCCATCTATTGCCTTAAAGCCCTGGAATCCGTCCCGAGGGAATGTGTGGAGAGTACCTTACTATTAGTATTCTAGCGTCGCCTTTCCTTACCCAAATTACCACGAGGTATACTTCTCCAAGTATTGTGATTGTGGAGGCCACCTTTCAGGTTTGCCAAAACAAAAGCAACACATGCCAGGTAATGAGTTATTGACTCTTTCGGGAACCAATAACCCATTACCTTAAGGTCCAACATCCCGATCCGGGGAACAGTCACCCGACCTCAGTGTCCAAAACCTGAACCTCGCGTAGGTAAGTCAAGAAACCCTTACAAAATTAATACACAATCAAATTGATTGTATTGATTTAATTCCGAAAATTTTCATTCAAGTCACGAATACTAAAATTAGATTGGGTAATAATGGGACATTCTATTGCAAAAAGCAAAGGACTGAAATTCTCTATAAATCCCCAATTTGGAGAATGAGCGCTTTCTACAACAAAATTGAACCTAAAGTTAATGTAGATATATTTGGAATGACTTACAAAGAATTTAAAAGAACTGCAGGTGAAGTAATATGATTGTTTCTTGTATCTTGTAATTACTATCATGTACACGCAAGCACTGTAATTAGGGATATTACCTGTTGTGTTATGTTTTGAATAAATAAACACACTTAAATATTTAGTAATTGTGATTTGTGATGAGCAATAAATCTCTAATCTTAAATCAGTGATATCGAAATTTTGGAAGGAATTAGCTTAGGAATATTTGTAGGAGTTACTTTGAACGGCCATTTCTCGCCTCGCAATTGCCCTATTTACATGAAACAAAGAAGGACTTACTCCATAAGCATCATATTTGAACATACAATAATTTACTGGTAATAAAACTATTTTAAAAAAATGGAAAACAGATTATTAAAAATTTAAGCTTCTGCTCCAGACCCCCACTACGCATCTTTTTTTTTTGTAACGCAATGCAACAAGTTTGTATTGAAAAACAGTAGAATACTTCAGTTTTATTTGCGTTTTATGGTGAGTAATAAATATTCAAACATAAATGAGTCGCATCGAAAAAGCTATCCATTCTAAGCTGTATAGCACATTATTGATGCAAGATATGTGAAAATGAAATATATTAGGAATTACCTTTCCAGGCGTCCATTTTCAAACGGTCCTTTGTCCGAGCACTATAAATGTTAGGAAATTGACACTTCTTAGTTTTAAACGATAGATAACGTTTGCAGGTGAAGAAGGTAGTTAAAACATTAGGAACATTAATTGTACATAAAACTAATTGTTGTATATATGGTTTACAAATAGGGGTACGTAGCAACGACTAGACAACGACACTTGTACCAGAGTTCTAATACCATGACAAATAAACAGAGCCCTAGGAAACTTGGTCACCAATAGCCGGAATGGTGCTTTTTCATGTGTTCTGCCCACAACACCATGAACTATGTACCACCTTAGAACCATGACTGGAAAGCTTCCATAGCACCGTAGCGATACCACCGGGACAGCCAGGGGTTCACCGGAACGATAATGGCTCTTTTCTAGTAAAAGGTTTATAAATAAACCGAGGAAAATTAAGATTTTTTTATCCCCTGTTGTCACCATGTAGTGTTGTACCTCATAAAACATCTATTTTCTTTTTCCTCCATTTGCTGCTATTGAACTTGTCCTGAAGCGCGGTCTATTCAAGTGAACAACATTCCCATTGCGTGATGATGTAAGTCGGAAAACTTTGCACCACCGTACGAAAATTAAGTATGAAAATTAAGAAGTTCCAGCGAATATCTATAGAGAACCCCATACTAGCATGAGTGGACAACAGTGACAATAAGCATAGCTTTTAAGGAGGCCAGTGCCGGATTAAGGTATTTTGGGGGCCCAGGGCTGTTGACACTGTTAGTGCCTCTGTTATCTATTTCCTGTGCATCATCATTGTGAACCACTGGACAAAGCAATTTGGGGCTCCTTCTTGTACAAACGCCCATTGAAACGGCAAATAAAATTAGATCGTTGGCAAAATTAAATGATTTGTAAAATAAATAGTTTATATATTTTATCTCATATTAGACCAAAAATAAATTATGAGGTTCACCACGAGCAACTACACAAACATCAATACTTTCTGATTTCTCATATACATCCCAATCCGATTAAAAAAATTGAAAGTAAGTCCAACAAGGACCTCGTACCTTGCCACGTAAATCTGAATGTATCCGAACACGAATTTATAATTCCTAAGCTCCTCAGTTTCAGAAAGTATTGCACTAAATCTGGGTTTCTCAAACTATGGCATGCATGCTAGTCTTGATGCGCGAACCTTTGGTTACTAGTACGTGAGCATGGTGAAAATATAAATTGTTAATATATAACTGACCTGACACATTGCCACTGGATGAATGAGGAAATATCTGATGTCCTGTCCAGGATTGTTCAAAATTGACACATTCGCAATGAAGCACATGCAATATAAAGACAAGTGTTATAGGCCAACTTATCACAAATTTGATTACAGATATGATAAAATTAATTCTATGGGCGGTAACAGCACTATGGCTTACGCAAATTTGAGTACAGCAGCCCAGGATAAAACCAGAACTGCAATGTGTTTGTAACAAACAAAATAAAATAATTCTTTTCAATAAACTTCCCCTTACTAATTCCTGGTACACACCTTTTCAATAAATTTACTCTAATACTTAAAAACTAACTATTAAGTTCACTTATTAAAAATATTGCGCAGTATTATGTATTTCGAACATAAATACAGAGCAAGACTTAAAAAAATAATACGCCTCTAATTTAGTTTCAAAATAAGAGAATTGTTTACCAGAAAATGTAAATTTTAACTATTTAAAAGAAATACATTTTCTATCTTTGTTCATTTCTTTAGATTTTTATATTGTTGTACCATTGTATTATTCACGGTACCATCATAGCATTTACGTAGTGTTATCGAGGAAACCAGGCAAAACCCTCAGTCAGGGTACACAGCACCGTGAATCGATCCTGAGCAAGGGCACCGATTTCTGTGTAACTTTGGGGGGGGGGCATTCAGATTTTTTGTTGTTGTTGTCAGAAAAGAGTCTAAAAGTCACATATGATACAAATCCAATTCAGATTTTGCCAAATATTGGATATTCATTAAAAAAATCACATATACATATAGTCATTATGAAGGCTTCCCCTATGCTTGTATAACTAAAACATATTATATTCTAACTAAAAAGAACAAAGTTTCTGCTGTTACTAGAAAATAAACTTAGGAAATAACAGAAACTGATGTTAGTCTATATGCAGTGCAGTTATTCAGCTTTTCCAAATATGGTTGTCTTTCTGTCCAGCTCAGTCTTCCGCTGCGCTACTGGTTTATAGGACAAATATTGTTTTTCTTCTTTTAATTCTCGGTTCTCGATCTCGACAGGCATGGTTCAAGAAGTTTTTGTCTCAGCTACAGTGAGAGAAAACAATATTTGGGCAAGTTGAACAAACAGGAAAAATAGACTTATCACCCCCAAAACGTGGCCCATTACAAAATCTCTTATAGTACAGTAAAATTAGACAAAAAAACACCAAAACCCGGAAATCCAAAAAAACAAAGGTTTAACTGTTCCAAACTATTTATTACACTTTACTCTAAGAGTGGTAAAAAGTCTCCGCAGTAATACTGTCGGGTTTGGGAGAAGGGAAAGGGGTAAGAAAAGTTCGTTTCCTCAGTTTTCTGTAGTCAATGCTCCTTTGTTAAAGATACAGTTATATTTTGGCTCCCTAGATGTCTCTAAGTTATCAAAGCTCAATATTACCTCTGCATCGTCTTATTCTTGAGTCAGCGTGCACAAACATTTTAGAAATTAGTGTTTTAAAAATATATATCTGATATTTTCTTCCATATTTATATTATTTCTTACTTTTAGAATCTTTTTTCTGTTAATTTACTACACTTTCCAAATAATGAAAGACTGATATAAAAAGGTAAGTGCATAAAGCCTTATAAGTGGTGTTAGTTGTGTTGTAACGGCTTTGACTTGTGTGTAATTGCAGTAGACATTAATTATTATTGTCTATTGCAGTATGAGTTGTGTATTACAACCTTGCGTGGATAAAGGCGGTGAACGTATTCGGTTAACTCAAAAAGGGAGGGATAGAATAATAGAATGCAGTGAAATTAAGCAAGATGGAGTGAAGGATAATATCGAAAACAAAGCAGTGTTGGAAGTGCATAAGGAGTGTCGTAGATGCTACACTTTAAAACCCAAACCACCCTCAACAGATTTAAATCCTGAGCCTAGACAAAAAACCCTCCGTTCTCCATTCGACTTCAAAACTCACTGTTTCTTATGTGGTCGCTCATGTGTCGATGTGTCGAAATGTAGATATCCATACCAAGAAGAATGGAGTGAGGTACAGACAATTGAGTTGATAAAAAGCATCCGTGCAGATGCAACAAGAAGAAACTGTGCATGGGGACAAGAAGTGCTTCTCAGACTTAGCAATGTCATTGACCTAGTCCAATGTGATGCAAGGTACCATATGTATTGTTTATCAAGATTCAAGATTGGAGGCTCAAGTAAACCTGGGGAGCCAGCAACTAGAGGCGGATCAACAGCAGAATCTGAAAGAGCTTCAGCATTTGATAAATTATGTCAGTATTTAATTGAGAATGATGAATGCCAGTACACGTTGAAGGAATTACAAGAATTGTATAGCGATCTGAATCCTAATGTGGAATCATACGATGACCGTTATCTCAAGAAAAAAATGATGGTCCGTTTTGGCCCCAATATACATGTAACAGATCTTTCAGGAAGAAGTGTCGTAATTTGCTTCAGATGAACTGCATCTAAAATCTTGTCAGACGTCTGGTACCAAAATCGGCAAATTGTTGAAAAAGATGAGGAACTGAGAGTGATCAAAACTGCAGCAGCAATAATTCGACGCACACTGAAATCTCAAGCTTATGATTGTTCGCAGTTTCCAACTCTTGAACAAATTCAAACGGGAAGTCCAGATCTGATTCCAGAATTACTGAAGACACTGATCTATGAAATCATTAAACCTGCCAGGGAAACAGAAGAAAAGAAAAAAGTTACCGAACGGAAAACAATCTCCATTGCTCATTCCATAATTGCAGTATCTCTGCCAAGATCATTTATATCCCCTGTCCAATTTGGTACAGCAGTGTTCCTCCACAGAAGATTTGGCTCCAGACTCTTAATTGACTGACTGGCAAATATGGGGTTCTGTGCTTCTTACAGTGAGCCCAAAAGATCAGTTACTAGTGAGGACCAATTAAACATAAATCAGGGGTATGTGCAGTATGTCTTTGATAATGCTAATTACAATGTACACACTGTGGATGGCCATGCCACTTTTCATTCAATGGGCGGTGTGTTGTGTGTGACACCTCAATTCGCACTCAATGTTGACACCTGTGTACCTCGGAGAAATGTCAGAGCAGAAGAAATTGAACATAGTGGGTTAACGGAATTACAGATATACCAACGTTCAGATACATCTGGATATACACGTGTAACAGCGTTAGATTGGCAAGCAATGCAAATGAAACCTTTATCGGCTGTTACCGCTCACACCTTGGATATGTTTTGGTTCTCTGGTATCTGACTTAATGGATTATGTACCAACAGTAGGCCTAGTTGGAGTGGTTGTATGGAAAGGTGGTACGCTGCACAGCCATATGAAACATCAGCAGTTTTGGCTCTTCCATTCGTAAATTTAGCACCCTCAAATCCTTCGACCATTTACACCGCTCTCCTTTATGCTGCTCAGGAGGGTATTAAGCAGGGGCAGGCTTGCACAATGGTCACGTTTGATCAACCACTATATGCCAAGGCCCGGGAAATTGTAGCTAGTGCCCCTCCCAGCAGCTCTTTGAATTCACTGTTCATCCGCCTTGGAGGGTTTCACCTTCTTCTTTCTTTTATAGGATCAGTGAGGCACATAATGGCTGGAAGTGGTTTGAAAGAGGTGTGGAGTCAAGTTTATGCAAAAAAAACAACATTCCGCAAATGATGAATGGGAAAGCATATTCCAGATCTGTTCGTGCTCTGTTTCTAACACAAGAAGCTCTTGTGACTGTTTTTCTCGAGACACAGAATCCTGACGTAAACAAGGAAGAGTTAAAGGCACTCTATTCATCACACTTCTTGGGAAATAGGTCCTGATGAGATAGTGGGGTCTACTGCAGTCAAGAACTTGGTAAACACTTTGGATGAGCAGCTGCAGAATTTCAAGGCACTTGGTAGAACACAAAACTTGTAGATCCAATTCATGGTAATGGTGAGTCTTATCAGGATGTTCATAAAAGCAGAGAGAAGTGGAGATTTTTATCTCCATCTTCACTGCGTTCAGCAAATGCTACCTTTTCTCCATGCCACAGGACACTTGAATTATGCAAAATCGGCACATGTGTACCTCCAAGATTGCCTGCAGCTTTTAAGCACTTTACCCGAAGACGAGTTCAACAAATTTATCACCAAGGGGTTCTTCACCATCCGCCGAAGTGACAAATTTTGGTGCTATGTTTAGAGCGATATGACCATCGAACAAGTGTTAATGCGAGCGATGAAAAGTAGTGGTGGTTTGACAGGTGGCAGAGGAATTACAGCATCAACGATCGCTACATGGGTAAAATCAATGCTTGCGAGCTCCAGGATTGTTGAGGCAGTTGAGAGATTTGTATCTGTTAATTCTATTTCCTCAGAGCAGCACGTACAGTTACGTGATGCCAACCAGAAGCGAAATGCCAAGCACGTACAAGTTTTTATTACTTGGTTTCGACAGCATAATTCTTCTTCAAAACCTTCTCAGCTGTCTTCTCTCTCCACAGGTATATTGGCTGATTCAAATACAAATTGTGACGAGGCCCGTGATATTGGACTTTCGGCAATAAGAGAGATCGAAGGGATGAAATTCAGTGCAATCCACTTGAAAAGAAAGTACACCGTCAATTCGTTAGCAGCTGTGACAAAATCTATCACCATCCGAAATGACACCACTCATGTCAACGCCAACCAACTGCTTCACCGCATGGTTTGTAGTGTGAAAACAGAAGAGCAGCTAGGGGAAATATTCAAATATGAACTATGTACATATCCTCCTTCACTGTTCGATGAAAGCGGTTTGATGAGGAAATGCACCAAGTCTTCAATCCTAAAAGTGCTACCAAATGGAGGAACCGATCCATCTCCTAGTGACGAAATGTCCCTGGGGGCATCATATGTTGTCGATGGAAGACATCTCCTACATCGTGTTGTTTGGCAACGCCCTGCAACGTTTCGAGTAATATGCCAACAATATAGTGACTATGTTCTGTCCCGTTACGGCAGAGCTACTGTAGTCTTCGATGGCTATAGGGAAGAATTCAATACAAAAGATGAGGAACATCTGCGAAGATCTCGCTCAGTTAGCAACGTAGATGTGAAAGTTGAAGACCCCATTCACGTCACCTTTGGGCAGAGTGAATTCCTTGCAAACCCGAACAATAAGGAACAACTAATATCCCTCCTGACATTACACTTGAAGGAAAGAGGATGCCAAGTGCTTCAAGCGCATGGGGACGCAGACACTTTGATTGTTTCGTCAGCTATCGCAGAAGCTCTAAAAGGGATGGAGGTTCGAGTAATAGGTGATGACACTGACCTATTGGTTTTGTTAATTACTCTTGCTCCTCCAGACTGCAACTTAAAGATGATTGTGCCTGATAAAGGAAATCAGTCAAATAAAGTTCACAATATTCAAGCAATGCAGCATGAAATAGGGAACATGAAACATGTTTTATTGTGTGTTTATGCCTTTACAGGTTGTGATTCTGTGTCTTCAATATGTCGGAAAGGTAAAACTGTCCCATTTAAAAGAGTTCAATGTGATGAGGAACTCAGAAAAAAATTACTTATTTTTAAGGACCCTAAAGCACAGAGAGATGATATTGCTGCTGCTGGGCACGATTTTTTCCTGTCTTTATATGGATCCCATAAGACGCAAAATTTGGACAGTTTACGTCACCAGATATATTTAACGACAGTTGCAAAGGAGCCTGTGCAAGGTGAGTTTAAGTTAGCTACTTTACCTCCAACAAGAGCAGCAGCAAGGGAACATTCACTACGAGTGTACCACCAAGTGCAACAGTGGTATGGTTTCAAGAAAGACCCACTAAAATGGGGCTGGAAGAAGGTCAGCTGATAACTGCGCCCAACAACAACAACTCTTGGTGCTGCTCCAGAATGGCTACTGCGTCTCGTCTCTTGTTCCTGCACAGGAGAGGGTCTGAACGATTGTGAGTGTCGAAGAATTGCCCTTCAGTGCTCAACCATGTGTGCCAACTGCGCTGTATATGGGTGCAGTAATACAGAGGCAGCCATTGATTATGATGCGCAAGAGGATTTAGTGTTGCCAGATGATGAGGATGTGCAAGAACTTTCTGAAATAAATTCTGATACTGATGAGAGTGATGAGGAAG
>JAGDQP010068392.1:0-11025 GCA_022664845.1 Lepisma saccharinum
AGAACGGTAAAAGTCTATTTTCTTCTAAGTTCCAAGAGTCGTTACAGACTAAGAAAATATTATAAGTGTTACTTTAGAGAAAGTCGGACTGACGGGCATCAAGGTCTTGGGCATCTAAATTGAAGTTGTTTTTCTTAAATGAATTTTGTTGTTGCTTCGAACACAGAGACCGAATTCGACAGCCAAACTTTGCACATAGATTCCTGATGCCATGGAAAGAAAACAAATGAATCTCTGTCAATTTTCGAATTCCACTTCATTTTTCAAAGACAGGTGTTCTTCAGCTCAATATTTTATTTTTGGTTTAAATACAGAAGCTGAATTCGACAAACAAACTTTGCAGATGAATTCTTAACACGAAAATAAGAATAAAATATAACTTTGTTAGTTTTCAAATTCTGCTTCATTTTCAAAATACAGTGAATTCAATTTTGGGGCCAAATAACATTACAGTACTAAATGGAAGGAATATTTCTAAATAAAGCAAAACAGAAGCATACAAGTAAAATGTAGTAATATCTGTATGAACTTGGTAGATATTGGAAGTAACAAATATGTGATGTGATGTTTTCAGGTTGCCAACTTGGTGTAAATTTAAAAAAAAGGTACTACGTCCGTCTATTGGCTATATGGTACTCTCTATTGAAAATAAACATAATCTATGAAGCAAAGAACGTTATGTTGCAAACTGTGCATATCATACCACGTGTAATACTGAAAATTTAAATTTGAATAATATCGGCTCATATTATTTACAGGCTGCAACATTGTTTCTGTCGATGATTGCTTTCAACTTGGGAAGGGCTGCTCCTGAAAGTTCATAGCGTACTGACCGGTAATTCCTCAGCCAAAAGACAATCTAATATATGCTATGTGATCAAAAGTTTCAGGAAACCAACTTGAAATTGAAATACAAGTTTGGAGAGCCTTCAATCGCAAACACTGACAGTCGATACGGCGTTGGCCCACTATTAGCTTGATGTCAGCCTGCACTCGCAGGCATATTTTCAATTAGGTGGAGCGAGGTCTCTTGGGTAATTGCAGCCCATTCCTCGGAGAGCACCGAATTGAGAAGAGGTATGAATGTGGGCCGATGTGGTTTAGCACAAAGTAGGCATTCCGAAACATCCCAGAGATGTTCTATCAGATTCAATTCAGGACTCTGCGTAGGTCAATTCATTAGTGGGACGTTGTTCATCAATACACTCCCTGCAGTATGAACGAGTGTTCGGTCGTTGAAAGACACAATAGCCATTCCCGAACTGGTCTTCGATGGTAGGCAGCAAGGAAGTGTTTAAAGTGTCAACATAACCTGAAGGATGTTCTAATAGAGGGTTTGCTTATGCGTAGAGAAAGAATTACCACGTAAAACAACAAGGGGCCAAGGCCACTCCGGGAGAAATAGGACCACACTGTAACCCCACCACCACCGAATTTCACAGTTGGTACTATAGAGGCTGGTAGATGTCGTTCACCAGGCATTCGTCACACTCTTACCACACTATCGGATAGCCACATTGTATTCCATCATATATCAGTACACTCAACGGCTTTCCACTGGTCCAGTTTGGAAGCTTCTTACACCATGCAAGGAGGTCTTTGGCAATTGCCTGCGTGATGTGTGGCTTAAGGTCAGCTGCTCGACGAAGCTTAATTAATTCTATAACATATCAAGAATAACTGAGATCGTCTCCCACCCCTTTTTCAGAAATCGCCACGAACTGTCCACTCACACAGACTTCCATTCGCATAAATATAGTCACTATCGATGAACGTATCAAAAGATAATTGAGGTCACCTCCTACCTCTACGCTGGAAACCATAAAATAACGTTATATTCTATATACTTCCATGTTCATTTTAAGTGCCGAAAAAGTACCTTGCCAATGCCAGGCAGAAAATGTTCTATAAATCAAATTACTTAAGTCAAAGACTATGTTCATTCGCTACGTTTCAGTTGATCACGTTTTAGTCTCTACGATGCCTTACGAATACAATGGCATTGGAAACTTTATTCCACCATTTTTATCACACCTTTTTTCATAAGGAAACAGTTATCAGACTTTCTGTTGCAATTCGTTTGCAGTTGAGTTACAATTATTTTTACCCAAGTATTGTGCAGGACTTAAGTAATATGAGATCTTGCTTAAGTTTTCAAAAGTAAGGTGGATGTTCTCGATCCTCGACTTTCTATCATTCTATGTATATTTGTAACGACCTGAGTAAGTAAGTCATATAGAGTTGTAACTTATGGTTAACTGATAGAGATGTTTGGAAGTCCCAACAATATCCTTTTTTCTCTTTCCCTGAACGCAACAAATTATGCATATAATTTCATTGTAATGGCCTGACTGGAACATAATCAAAATCTTTTGCGCTTTTTTTTGTAGAAATTAGATTATTTCATACAAAAATGAATCAAAATTTAATGGAAACATAGTCTGCTCTTAAAGATTGATAAAATTAGCGAATACCATGTGAAAATTTTGGGATTACATCACTGTGGATAAGCTCTTTTCTTTACAAGTAATTACACGCAAGATACGCTTAGATATTTTTACATGTTAATTTGGTATGTTAAATTTCTTTTCAGCTTCCGCAGCATCAAATGTGACCTTAATGATTCAATATGACATTGGCAGAACTTACAAATATGCATGTGTGGCTAAAGGACTAGCAGCTGTTTCAGCTCTTGTTTTTAACACCGAAGAAGAGCAAACTACACAAAGTAGGTATTTTTTTTAGAACAACGAAATAAGCATTAATTTCTATTAAATCAGGCTGACAAGGTAAATGTAAATGTATTCTGGAACGTGATTGACGGACGACGTGGAAAGTGTTAGTGATTATTATTATGTCGTCTAAGTAAGATGTTAGAACATTGAAACTGTAACGCTTGCTCTGTGCTTTTTATAATAAAGTGTGTGATAGCCTTGTCAGCCTGTTTAATTAAATTTAAGTATGGATACAAGACCTCAATAGAAATAAGCATGTTCAAATGCATCAACATAAATAAGTTTGCAATAAATGTGTCTATAAGAGGATAGAATTTCGAACAAACCTGTGAAGGCAAGTGTGCAATCTTACAGTTTTGTATTTATTAGGGCTAGTTTTTTAAAATGTAATTAATGGTAAAGCTACCCCTGTGCGATACGCACGCGACGTGAACGGCGCATGGGGTTCTCTGTTTTATTTGCAGTCAAGTAGGACGCTAGAAATCAGAAATGTTCATGGAGTGTAACATTGGTATTGTTATAGTTGTTACAATATACAGCTTTTAGCTCACTTAAGCTTTTAGTTATTTTGCGCAATATTTAATTATTTTTGCCATTTTTTAACTTTTATTTATTTTTATTGAGGTAAATGAAATATGAAAGAAGGGTGAACGGAGGTAAACGCAAGGTGAATCGCAGTGAACGAAAGATGAACATATTAAAAAACTTGCGCCCTAAGATAAATTGTATATATAGGATAGAAAACCGCACAAACCTGTTACGTATTCTTAAATTTTGTGAGCCTCTCTGCATTTTTCAACCTGCCTTGAGACAAGATTTGGCAGCACTAAAATTTGATGAAAAATTAAAACTGTATTTTTTATATACCTTACTTCTTCAATCATGAATGAAAGTGACAAAACAAGTTGTCTCCAGCATATCAACTGAGTCCAACCGGTTCACAAGCTAATTAACTTACGGAAAACTTAATCTCGTGCCAGAGGTTTAACTTGTCTCCTTATATACTAACTTTTTATGTTGCTTTAGTTTACACTATTTACTAGCACACCGGTAACTCTTTAATCATATACAGATTTTACAAGTTGTCTGCAACCCATCGTTAGAGATACAACATGATATTTTACACTCAGAGTTTACAGCTATTTGCTAGCACGCCAAGCCGGCCGGGTGGTCGAGCGGTCTGCGGCGGTAGGCTATCGACTCAACGGTCCCGGGTTCGAGTCCCGGCAGGGGATTTTAACACTTAACAGCTAAAGGCAAAATCGTGACGGGCCGAAGTCCAAAGTTACTAAACTGGCCCATATAAAAATAAAGTTTTAAGCTAGCACGCCAATGACGTTAATCACTTACAAGGTTTACAAATTGTCTCCACCCTATCATCAGAGATACAACTTAAGATTTTGCACACAAAGTTTATTTGATGGTGTGATGTATATTAATACAATGTATTTTGCTGGAGCAAAACTTCTTTTCGGAGAAACCTGATGAAAAAAACAGGAAACCGACGTTAGTGTTTTTGATGTTATTTCTTCCAGGATGGATACCAGAATTTTCATTTCCGTATTGAACTCCTTGAGGTCTGTAGATATACTTATAATTTACCCCCAGCCAGGCTATATAAAGACGAGCTATAGCATTTATACACACAGCTCTCCACTTTATTTACTAATCATATTTCTAATTATATTTTCTTAAATTATTTACTTTTTTTATCCTGGCGCAAGGATTCCCACTTTCTCCTTAGAGAACAGGATCCACGCTTCATATCTAGGGACGTGCAACGATATCCAGACGTGAGTCAGAAGTGCAGACACTAGTCACCTGCGGTAGGAGCAGCCAAACAGCTCAATAACTTTTACTAGACTGTTGAAATTATAAATTTATAAGCGGGCTCAAACTTATAAATTTACAAGTTCTCAGCAGGGTTCAAGCCTACGTTATCGTCTGAATATCTGCTCAGTAGACTAGCATACAAACCCCCTTAGCTATCAAGCCAGACATCATTTACAGCTTATAAATTGAACTTTTATATACTTTGCAACTAATGCCATCTCTTGGTGTGCAGCACAAGTAACACATAGTTAATTTGCTACTAGAAGTCGTTACTTGTCTTCAACAGATAGTTGCAGTCAACTAATGATATCTATTAGTGTGCAGTTTGATTTCAACATATAATTGTGAGAACGAAATTCAGCATATCCTCAATGCTAAACAATGAAAAATGTGTAACTTGCTTATTTAGGATAATAGAGCCAAACAAACCCCTTGATATGAATCATGCGTTGAAACAATGTTGCGAACTCAAAATAAAAAAAAAACTATATTTTTATTAAAAGTAACTAAAAATAAGTTGGAAACAGTGTTGAACCTTTTCTTTGTATATGGAATAAACAAAAATATTTTCGGAATCTACATGAATCTAAGACATTTGTATTATTTAAAATAGTTCTAAAAATTAGAAATAAGCTAAATTTGAAGTTTAGCATAGTTAACTGGTTTTAACTAGTTTTACCTGGTTACTCAAGCCACTGAATATTTCTTCTATTTAAATGAGCCGAAATCTGGAGAGTATAAAAATCTAACTGTAAAATAATTATGACAGGAATGTAAGAGATTAGGAATGAAGAATTATAAGAATTCGAAAATGCAACAACTCAGAAAGAATTAAAACTATCATTGCTGCATTTAATTTTGAGGATTATATACTTCAATGAATGGAGGAAAAACATTGAAAGAAATATTTCCTTTCTCAACTAATTTGATTGAAGGAATGTAAGAAAAGCCATTGAAAAACATAGTTCCATTCTCAACAAATTTTTTAAAGAAAGGAAGAAAAGCCATTGAAAAATATTTCCGTTCCTAACTAACTTGTTTGAAAGAAGGGAAGAGAACCCATTGAAAAACATATTTCAATTGTCAACTAACTTGCTTAAAAGAAAGAAAGAGAAGCCATTGAAAAACATATTTCAATTGCCAACTAATTTGTTTGAAAGAAAGGAAGAGGAGAAATTGAAAAAAATCATTTCTAATCACAACTTATTTGTTTGAAAGGAAAGAAGAGAAGACATTAAAACATATTTCCATTCAGAACTAGTTTGTTTGAAAAAAGAAGAAAATCAATTGAAACACACATTTGCTTTCTCAAGTAATTTACTTATAAAACCTAAGTAAAGAATTTAAAATGAATTTAATATTAGGAAGGAAGAAGCTTTTGAAAATAGATAGCAAACTTACGAAATAAATATAAGTTGTTTCAAAGACCCCAACATTTTTCATAATTTCAAAAAACAGCATTAATTATTCTTCAAATAATAAACAATAGCCGACAGAATAAAGAAGTTAGAGCCCAACTATTTTTAGTATGTGATTATGAAGAAAGTAATGAAGATATTATTGCTGGAAGTTTTGAAAATATATATAGAGTAATTGCAAAAACAACAAATCTGAATTAATGTTTTAGAGATGCTAAAGAAGAAATATTAAGAGAGATGAAAGATTTTAGCAAAAAAACAGAAGATTTTGATGTTGTTTTAAAGCAAATAAAATACTTGGTATTAAGAATAAATTAATATGCTTCATTAGAAGGTAGCTTTTATATTGAATTACCTGAATTTATTAAAAATAAGAGATAAATAATTAACATTAAAAATAATGAGAACAAATGCTTTTTATGGTCAATTCCTTCACTCCTCCATTCCACAGAGAAACAATCTGAAATAATTTCAAAACATGAACCAAATAAAGGTGAATTTGATGGTGTATTTAAAAATTCAAAACTGAATTACCATTTAAACTTCAAGAAATTCCAAAATTTGAAGAGTTAGGTAATATTTCTATTAATGTAATTTCATACGAAGAAAGGGAATGGTATATCAATTACATAATACAATAGAGAAGAAAGAAAAACAAATTAATTTAATTTCACGGAGGCAAATGACTCTCATTATTGTTGGATTAAGAACATGTCTGCATTAGTAGCTTAAAAATTAGTAAATCTATACGCAAAATATTTGTTTGTAATAGATGTTTACTCCATTTCCTCTCACAAGAAAAACAATAAACATAAAGAAGGTTATAAAGATTTTGATGCTACAAAAGTTGAAATGCCTACTAAAGATAAAGAAGGAAATACCAACAATTAAATTTGAAAAATATTAACATACAGTGAAAACGTTCTTTGTCGTTTATGCTGATTTCGAATGCTTTACAAAAAATAGCTACAAATCAACCTGATTCAAACTCCTCTTGTTATTATAACTTACTGTAATTGAATATATAAAGAACATTTATCTCTACCATATCTTTACAGACGTAGAGACGCTGTTAAACACGTTGTGGAGAAAATTAAATTAGAGGCACAAAAATAGAAGAAATTTATAATATTAAAATAGATATGCTACCTTTAACAGATGAAGAAAAAGAACAGTTACGCTAATGAAAAATTATCCATTATGTAAAACAAAATATAATTATAAAAATAAAAAATCGACATCACAATCATTTAGCAGGAAAGTTTTTATCCGTTTTATGTAATAATTGCAATAAATTAATAAGAATGCCCAAATGTGTTCTGGTATATATCGATAATCTAAGTGGATATGATGGCAAATTTTTTTGTTAAAGAGTTGGGATATAGGAAAGGAAAAATTAATTTAATTTCAAACAATGAAAAAAATATACAAGTTGTATAAACTGTATTGGAGACTATACACAGAATGCTGATATACGCAAGTCTTTTAATATTAGATACGTTGATTTATTTCGATTTATGGCATCTTCATTGGAAATATTAGTTTAAAATCTATCAAAATATGGTAAAGGAAAAACATTTAAAAATACGTCAAAATATTTTTCAGTAGATTATCAATTTGAGTTAATTACAAATAGATGTGCGTATCCATATGATTAGATGGATTGTGAAGATAAATTTCATGAAACAGAATTACCTCCAAAAGAAAAATTTTACAGAAAACTAATGATCAAGATAATTCAGATGAAGAATATTAGCATGCTGAAAGGTATTTCGAAACATTAAAAATTAAAGATCGTGATGAATATAATGATTTATATGAAATCAGATGTTTTATTGAGAACATATGTATTTGAATAATGTAGAGAAGTATGTTTAAAGGCTAATGGTCTAGCACCAGCTTGGTATCTCACAGCACCAGGTTTAGAGTGGAATGATATGTTAAAATGACAGAAGTGAAATTAGATTTATTAAAATATTATGATACGTTAATGAAGATTGAAAACGGAATGAGATGAAATATGTCAATGTATGAAAATATATACTAAAGCAAATAATAAATATTAAAAAGTATATGACTCATCTAAGTCTTAAAATTATTTAATATATTTAGACGCAAAACAATTTATATGGATGGGGGCAATGAGTCAAAATTATCATGTTCTGATTTTAAATACGTAGATGAAATATATATTTTAAATATTCCAGATAAAGATGATATTGGATATATACTAGAAGTAGATTTGGAGTATTCAAAAAATTGAATCAGAAGATTATCAAACGATTGCATCAGAAAACAAATGTCATTCAGGTTCAAAAACTCCAAAATTATTAACGATATTAGGCGATAAAGAAAAAGTAGGTTATTCATTATACAGCACTAAAGGAATGTTTACAAAATGGATTAAAATAAAGAAGATTCATAAAGGTATAGGATTTAAACAATCATATTGATTGAATATATATATATATATATATATATATATATATATATATAAATGCAGAGATGAGAATAACCTGAAAATGATTTTGAAAAAGATTTAATCAAATTAAAGAATAATTCATTTTTTTTGAAACAGTAGAAAATGTAAGAAACAGGGTGAATTTTAGTTTAGTATTTGATTCAAAACAGTTTGAAAAGCTTATATGTAAACCATATTTTGACTACAGCAATATATTTAATTAACATTTAGTTGCTCTTGATATGAAAAAGTTAAAATATATTTTAATAAAATATTTTATGTGGAACTACTTTAAATATATCTAAAACTTTAATGTACTACCTTCCTCATAATACCATGAAAAAGAAATATAGAAATAATATTGTAATGAGACAAATGGAAACTAATAGCATTATTTATGATATTAAAACAAGATTTTTTTATGAAGATATGAAAAATTTGATATATTATTTTGATACGGGTGATTATTCAGAAGTAACCATTTCAGTAATAAGATGGTTTAAGGTAAAATGAAAGTTGAGAACAGCGGGAATATAATGTCATAATTTATAGGATTAAGAACTAAAATGTACAGTTTATAAGAACGAGATTGAAAAACCACAAAGAAAGCAAGAGGAGTTAAAAATGTAATTTAGATTGCAACATTTGATGATGATGATAATTTTTTATTTGAAAATAGAGAATAACTTAGAAAAATGAAAAGAAATAGGAATTTCAAGCATAAAGTACGTTAGGTAGAACCGAGTAAGGAAACATTATCTCCATTTGATGATAAAATATATGTATTAGAAAATAAAAGAAATACATTACCATGGGGCATCACAAACGTTATAAGGCAAACATCATTTTTATCTACCCAAATATGACAATTATCAAACCCTAACCCTTTAACAAAATGTTTATTACCTTCTTTTTTTCCATATTTTCTCAACTAAATATACATCCGGATTTTGTATTATGTTTTCCTAATTTCATCTTCATAAAATTTTAATTAACAGCAATTTGCATGCCGTTTATTCGTGAGTACATGTCGTTCTGATAGCGGATTTACAAAATTTGATCGGATTATTAAATTCCTATCACACATGAAAATTAATTGCGCTCTATATTGTTTTAATAATGGTACCATTTCGGAAAAATCAACGGCATATTCATACGTAATGTAATAATATTAACATTTTTGTAATGTCATTGAGAATAGCATCATAGGATTTTTCAAGTTTTTATAGGACAACATTTATTCTAATCCTTGAGTAACGTCACTGTCTAAATACATTTTGTATACTTTGTACTATTTGAATTGAAGGTGAAACACGCAGGACACACATCAGGCGGAGATTTTTAAATCACAATAATATTTAAATATATTCACCTTTAATGATATATCAAATCATAAATCAAAGCAAACCGCAGCTAATAACTTATTTCTTTTTGGTTTATATATTGAGTGTTGTGGAGATTCCAATAATCACATGCAATTGAGACTGATGAATATTCCAAAAATTGTTTCCGATATGTGTATCAGTTTTAATGGATAAAAATCACATTTAATCATATCAATATAAAATGTCATTGCTTTTTCAGCTCCTCCCACAGAGCAATGTAAGTTATATATGATCAATTTTGTTTACTTCAAGTATTAGATTTTAACACCCGGTAAGTTAAATATACGAAAAATGTGAATGGAATGTGACACTTCATTAATGAATATTATTTAATAATGCTTGAACACAGATAGCTTGTTTTCTGCGTCTAGCTGTACATGTGTTCCCCAATAACATTAAAGAGAAATAATTCTCAGTGTACCATCCTGATCTAGATTTACTTCGAATAAGTCCCTACGAGACAAATTTTGATCTATGAATATAATCAAGTTGGGAAGGGCACGTGTTGAAATGGTCGAGGTGATCTATTCCACTGTAGTAACTAACTTGGAAAATCGAAGTTTCAACTCTTGAATCACTAGAGACAAACAGCTGTGTTTGGACAGTTAAACGAATGGCGAGATTCTTTCCTCTCATCCTCTTAAAACTTAATTCTATCTATTTAATATTTGTTAGTGAATATTCTCATGTGCTTAAATTTTCTGGTTTAATCAGGAAAATTTCTGAGAATTTTACAGTTTTAGTGCATGGAATTAAAAATATATAAAACTCTTTTAATATCGACAAATTTAGCTATGTGTATGCCGTTCATTCATCCCTAGTAGCACAGGTCATCGGGCCAACGTTGGGCCTACGATGGGCCAACCTAACATGGTTGGCCCAACGATGGCCCATTGTTGGCCCGATGATTGTGCTACTAGGGATGGATCTATATCATTATGCCGGTAGAGTAATTACTATGCTTTCACACTATAAAGCCTAAAGAAATTTACATACATTCTATGGAGTAAATGTAGGTCTAAATAAGCGTAGCAGGACCATATGACCAAGTGAAAACTTCCAATTTAAAAATGCCGTATTCAGCATACCAGTATATCCTTTCTGATCAGCGGCAATCCATGGCCGTAGAAAATATGGTAAAATACCTGATAGTGAATTATCAAAAATCATTAAATCATTATTTTATGTGTGGA
>JAGDQP010068395.1:564-11025 GCA_022664845.1 Lepisma saccharinum
CCCAGGATAGAATCCAATGGCGAACGTTTGTTACTACGGCGATGTACATGCGAGTTCCATAAGCCATAGAGTTAGTTAGTTAGTTAGTATTTATTTATTCATAACATAACACATCCGACAATATGCCTAATTACAGTGTTTGAGTGTACATGACAGTAACAATCCTTTTAAATTCTTTGTCGGTCGTTCCAAATATATCTACATTAAGTTTCGGTTCAATTTTGTTGTATGAAACACTGATTCTCCAAATGAGGATTAATGTAGAATTTCAGTTGCTTTATGCAATAGAATATTACATTATTACCAAATCTTGTTTCAGTGTTCGGATGATAATAATAAATCATTTATATGCCTTGTTTGTTTCAAGGTTTGTACATTAAAATTGTTTATCGATTATATCATGTGGTTTGTCCATACATAAATAATTTCAAAAATTGGATTTTCTCTATTACTTTAACATATTTCTTAGTATATTCTAGCTGAAATCTCACACAAGAGTAATATAATTTTAGAAGTGTTGAGTCGAGACGGAGATCCTTGCTAAAACGGTAAATATATTAAAGATTTCTGTACGCATTGTTCTCTTCCTTCTTTCTTTCCTCTTCGCTCTTCTTCCCTTTACTTATTGGTTCTTCCGCTATACCTTTCAGATTGCTTGCATAACAATCAAGAGGTCAACATCATCATCATCTTCAAGGCATCCTTTACATGGCTTAAACGTTTCAAGAAGGGACAACATTGACTCTTGTAAAATCAAGCATTTGGTAAGATAGATCATAGAACTATAAGGATCTTGAGCAAGATCATCAAGCTCATCTTTGTCCTGGAAGTCAAGAGTCGCTTTGACAAACTCCATACTTCTAGAAACACTCTACATTCCGGACAATCAAACAGGGTGTATATAACTCTGGGTTCTACATCTTCTACTATGCACTACTTCCACTTACAACGCAAACTTCTTCCTAACATATACTGTAATATGCTACAGGAAAAGAACAGAAGTTTTCTGCAAGGAGACCAGCCAATCCTGCCAACGTTCGTGCCTATATGGATAATAATGGAAATATGAAGGAAAAAAAGGTGAAAAATTTACTTCATGAAGTCTACTTCCCTATGGTGTGAGGCAAAGCATATGTTCTGCTAATGGATGCATGAACGGACACAGCAACGTACCACACATACACTTGCTCCGGAATTGCTTGACTTCACAATGAAACTTGTTCCTGGGAACTCCTTTGTCACTGCGCAAGCGTTAGATATCAACTGCTCCCGGCCATAACTTTTTAAAACATAGCTGTGGTTTATGGACTAGAGCTACAAGATATGGAAACGAGACAGCTTCATCAAGTTAAAGACACTTGCCCTCTTTCAGTTCTCCGCTCCATGATTCCACAACTTAAGTCTGCGTGGTAAATGGCGGGAATATTGGATGAAGAAGCAGGGCACTCCTAACGCACATGGTGTTTTACATGGAAGGCGCAGAAGGTCTTTGCCGCACGACGAGGCAGAAAGTTGTTCGACAGTTGCCTTTAGCACTGCGAACTTCACTCCTTTTACTGAATTCTGTTATATCCACTATCACCGTGCTGTGCTTTCACATAACTTCGTTACAATTCAATAAACCTATTAGATATATACTTCCTATGATAACATTTATCGCCTTCTCGAGATACCCCAATGAAAATGGGCCATCGCTCCTTTGACACCCACACATCCCCACGATCCCCCACCCAGGCCATCGCCTCACCACCAGACTTCACTGCACAACAGAGACTACCCTTGTTGGGGTACAAGTAACATAATTTGCTCTCTTATACTTTAAATACCTGCTAATTTGCTTTAGGAGCGAATATCATAAGTAATGATCAGGTTTACTTTAAGCGCACGTAACTACTATAAGAACACATTCAAACACTGAACATTAGGAGACCCCAATTTCGAAATAAATTCCGTAAATCTAGTTCTCTCTTAATTTCAATAAGGTTATCATAAGAAAACTTTCGATTAACTAGCTGACATTTTGTTTCTTCAGTGAAAACAGATTTGTCACACAGGAAGCTCCTTCTGTCTTGTGTGTCGAACTAAAAAGTGAAAAGTTGGTTTACCGAATGAAGGGAGAGACTGACTGACTTACTACGTTTAAGTCCTATTCATCTGCATTTGAAGTTACCTTAAACAAAATGGCCTTCAAATCAAGGTTAAAAATCGAACTGCCAGCACGGTAAGTTCTATCGTTCGAACTGAGAAAAGTACTATTGTAGGGTCCTAGAATACGTAGATTTCCTCCTTAAATAATGGTGAAATGAGAACAGGCAGCTGGAAAAATTGCGGAATATACTTTGTAATAGATTACGGATAATGGTACCCTAGGCGTACTGGTGATATCATAAGTAGTAAGTGTCTGGGTGTCCTGTTCTCCTGACCTTTTAAGAACTGTACTAATCCAATTTATGGCCTGTCAAAATCTACACGTGAGTAGGACGGAACACCTTCAATGACAAGATGATACGTGCACTAGTAGCCAAGGATGTTCTAATAAGAGAATATGGTTATAGCTCTCTCATCCCCAGCGAAAGAGGGAAAGCCAAAAAAACAACTGAGCATGACCAAGGCGACGCACCTGATTAGTTAGCAGACAACTACTACAGAGCTTGCTGCCATCTTTGTTAGCCGAAAACAATACTTCTGATTGGAGTAAGTGGGCTCACTTGGCGGGACTAAGCTATGACGTTTGGTTTCACGTTCGCGGCGAAATCTCATATCCTTTATTAGAACATCCGTGGTAATAGCGCAGTAATCTACGTCAGTCTAGATGGGTCTTACATCTAAAAGCATGTAATATTTAAGATATACATACAGAAAGTGCATGTGTTTAACGTACGAACCAGAAATACAGTAGATAACTTAGGGTCTATATGCATTTGGATTGCAGTGCTTGATGGCTTCTACTGCTTTTCCGTACGTACAGTATGTAAATCAATGTGTGATACAATGTACGTAATGTATTTTCCTACAAGTATCAGCTTTGCATTGCGTCTCTTACTGACAACCGTACGTGCAATGCGTATTGGTCATACCGTAAAGTCCGCTTTAGACGACATCATTTATGCTACGATCAATCTTACGATTAGCAGTAGTGTCAGAGTGTGAAAGCAAGAATGCTACAATAGGGCAAGATGCTATGGTATAAATCCATAACATTTTTCATTTTACGCTGACACACTGCTTTCGCTAAGATTCATCGTACGATAAATTGTATCGTCTAAAGCGGCCTTTAGTCATGTAAAGCAATATGGCAAATCACGCACGTAAAGGCCGAATTTCACTACGCGGAAGGCAGTGGACAAAAGAAATAAAACTGCAGAGTAGCACTTTGTGCTTAAGAGGACTTCCTGTGAATGTAAACCACATTTGAACATTTTTAACATATATTTTCAATTGTATTAGTACCATCGAATTTTTTACAACACAATCTTCTAGCACTTGCATATTAGCATGAAGTACAATGAGCAGCGATTTCGAGATGTTTTTAATTGTCGAGAAAGTCTTCAATTATAGTCACTTGTTAAGAACATTTTGTGAAATAGCCAGGGCTGTAGTCCAGGCTATACGGAGGTATACGCCGTATACCCTCTGATTAAACTTTCATTTACCGTATACCTTCTACTACGATGCGTATACCATCTATACAGCAAAAATAGTGGTGTTAATTCAACCCTTTTTGGTGTCCCACGGGGACAACTTTCTGGCGTTAAATCAACACGACGAACATGTTGATTTCGGTGATTCATGTTGATTCAACACTGTGATAGTACTAGAATAACACCCTCTATTGTGTTGAATCATCATTTACTACACATGCATTGTGTTGAATCACAAAATCTACAACATTTATTTAACACCAAAAAAGTGATGATCGCCCTGGAACCCGAAAAGTGTTGAATTAACACTGTCATTTTTTTGCAGTGTAGTCTCCGCTAAAAAAATCCATGAACGAAAAGATTCACAGGGTATACCTCGTGAAAATTCTGGGACGGAAGCACTGGAAATAGCAGTAAATATACATGTACTGCTTATTACGTTGATATCTTGCCTCTACAGCGCGACAGTGACGTTTTAGTTATGACAGAATTAATCCGATTGCTACAGAAATATGATGATAAGATTACCTAGGTCTGCGTTTGAAAGAGCGGACGAATTTGAATTTATTTTAAGGCCTTTAGGCAACTACGGCTCAAGCCGTATGGATGATGATGGGATGAATTGGTGGAGTAAAGATAGTGGGAGAAAACGGGAGCACCCCGAGAAAATCCACGCATACGGTGTTTGTCCACCACAAAGCCCACATGGCATGAGCAGGGATCGATTCGACGACCCCCTAGCACCAGAGGTGAGCGCTCTACCAACTGAGCCACCGAGGTCTGAAAAAGCGGACGAAACATAATATGTCACAAATGGCCAGACTTATTGCCTTCACAAAGCATTAACTAAACATAGCTACAGAAATAATAATATGAGATGATATAATCAGGAGATGACCTTATTTGAACAGCTGATAAAACCTATAAAATGCAAAACCTATTAAATGCATTAGCAAAAAAAAAAAGTTTCTCATACACACACTACATTCACCACTCGACATCATATACCTGAAACAGTCCTCATGAAGCTACAATTGACAATTCTTGCACTGAAACCAACCTCTGCGTCTATCGATTTATACGTGGTGGTAATATCATAAACCTCTATTATGAAGTCTATGGTAATATCCATCACACTTGGAACTGAAATCGAACTTTATATATATATTTGCAAGCTGCGTCTTTCCTAACTCCAATCTTCGATTGTTGACCGGACTTCTTCTTCCCTTTCCTTGCACCATATATGTTTTCTTTTCATCTCAGCTCCTGTGATGTTCCAAACTTACTAATTTCCCCATACCTTGAAACTAAAGGCGCAGACATTAAATCAAATGGCTAAAGTAACTTCCCATATTTATTTATAATGATTTTTCAGGAGACGAACATGGGCTGTATTAACGCATGCACCCCTATTCCAAGTCGCAACTGGCACTGGTATCGAGTCCTTTTTTTGGGATCACTACATGACAAATCATCCAATTTGAGAAAAAATGGTTGCATTACCATTCTAGAAAACGTTAATTTTTTGTATGTGGATTCGTACATATATGAAGATATCAGAACCACTTGTCGACCTATGGCAGCTTCCCATAACCCACACATCACACAGGCAAATGCCAAACGCCGCCTCGGGTGGTATAATGAACGTCAAAACTGGACCATAGAAGAAAGGTAAACCGTTTATTGGAGTAACGAATCACGGCATACAATGTGGCGATCCGATGGTAGGGTGTGGGTGTGGCGAATCCCTAGTGAATTACATCTACCAGCCTGTATAGTGCCAACTGTAAAATTCGGTGGTTGTGCGGTTACAGTGTGGTCATGTTTCTCCTGAAGTGCGCTTGGTCCCCTTACTGCTTTACGTGGCAATGTCACGGCACAAGGTTACGTTGACATTTTAAGCACTTTTCTGCTACCTACAACCGAATACCAGTTCGGGAATGAGCATTGTGTTTTTCAACACAACCGAGAACCCGTCCATACTGCAGGGATTGAGGAGGAGTGGTTTGACGACAAAAACGTCACGCTAATGGATTTGACTGCTTAGAGTGCTAATTTGAACCCGATAGAACATCTCTAAGATGTCTTGGAATGTCGATTTTGTGCTAGACCACACCGACCCACATCGATATGTCTTCTCATTTTGGTGCTCCGCAAGGAATGGGCTTCCCATTCCCCAGGAAACCTTTCGCCACCTGATTGAAAGTATGCCTGCAAGAGAGCAGGCTGTCATCAAGGCTAAGGGTTGGCTAACACCGTATTGACTGCCAGTGTTCCCGTTGAAGGGCGGCCCAAACTTGTACTTAATTTTCAGGTGGGTGATGTCCGGATACCTTTGGCCACATAGTATATGTACAGTCCCTAACGCGACCATAACGCAAAATCTTCGAGACAAAAAATGTTTATACGAAAGTAAATATGCAGAATCACATGGTGATGCTTCTGAAAGCAGGGGCGTTTCGCGAATACCTCTGTGTGGGGACCAACTTCAAAATTTTAAAATAGAAACAGGTTGATTTTGCTCCCATTGAAACAAATGCTAAATTTTGAACATTTTTTTTAAGGGAACACTTTTCGATAGTTCATACCGTTTGGCAGCTACAAGAACTATTTGGTGGTCAACATTAACATGCTATAGAGGGTTTTCGGGACTTCTGGGATGCTGTAACTAAAAGAGAAGTAGTAAATGAAGGTTTCAAACTAAAGTGAATTACCAAATTGGATATGCGGAAACAAACTGTGAAATTTTGGAAAACAGGGACGTCCCGGGAATACTGCTACGGGGGCAACTACAAAATTGTAAATAGAAACTATAGTTGATTTTATTTTCTTTGAAACGAACACGAAATTCTGAACAACCTTTAGAGGAAACACTTTTTAATATATCCAGATACAAGAGGTGATTAGTAAGTTAACTGTTGATATGTCAAAGTAGCTCTTGTAATTGCCAAACGGTACGAGATATTAAGAAAAAGAATGTTTCCTTTAAAAGTTGTTCAAAATTTTGTGTTTGTTTCAAAGAAAGCAAAATCAACAATAATTTATATTTAAAATTTTGAAGTTTTCCCATTCACCCCCATGTTTTCGTAAATTTCACCGTTTGATTATGCATACGCAATTTGGTAATCCACTTTAGTTTCGAACCTGTATTCACTACTCCCTTTGAGTTACAGCATCACAAAACTCCCGAAAACCTACGCCATGTTAATGTTGACCACCAATTAGCTCTTGTAGGTGCCAAATGATATGAGCTATCAAAAAGTTGTTCAAAATGTAGCGCTTGTTTCAATGAGAGCAAAATCAGCTCCCCGTTTCTATTTAAAATTTTGAAGTTGGTCCTCGCGCAGAAATATTCCCGAGACATCACCATGTGATTCCACACACGGACTTTGGTCTAAACATTTTTTGTTTCAAAGATTTTTGTGCACTAGGAGCTAGCTGTGGTCCGACTACGGACTTACTGAATATACAGGGTGTAACAAGACCTAGATGAACATTTTTTGACAGGTAAGTCCTGATACTGAAACAAGAAGAAAAGTCTTAGTTAACGGCGTGGGAATTCCACCGCGTTTCGTAGTTACAGGATGCCGCATACGTGGAAAAATCGTAGTTTTGGAACTATGAGGCCCTAAAGTTTAACAGTAGAGTTGAGGCGGCAGTTACAGTCAGAAACTTCAAACCTATGCGAACCAAAAATTCATAATCCAAAGTTGTGTAATAGGTTCTAAAGGGATTCCCTAAAGGAAGTTAGGGATTCCCAGAAATTATCTGAAGTAAAGATGGTTCGAATGGGCATGAATGGGACGGCTTTCCACCACGAAACATGAATTCGTTTGCGCAAAGTTGATATCTCAAGCAGATTCCATAACCATAAGCCGAAAGGTAATAATAATAATAAAAAAAACACACACACACAGAAAAAAACGGTTGCATAACAATCAGGAGGAAGAACTGCGTACTCCCGAACTTCGAACGTAACCCCGAAAACAGAATTTTTCATCGAACGTTCTGTTTATTTTTTAACAAAAAGATTTGAACACTATTGTTCGGTTGGATGCCAGTGATTACGTATGTCATTTTTACTCACACGCAAAATCGATTAATTCAAACTCATTTCGACATACCTCTAATTCAGAAGAATCCCTGGAATTGAGCACCCATTGCACAAATTTGAAATAGGCATTTATAAGTGGAGTACGTTTAAAACGGTAATATATCGCCTCCTTTGTTCGGTTTTAAAAACTATGAAGCCCTAAAGTTTATTTTCCCACGCTTTCGGGATCTTGTATCCCGAAACGCGTCGAAATTTCCACCCCGTTCACTAAGACTTTTTTTTTCCTGTTTCAGTATCAGGACTCACCTCCCGAAGTTTTTCCCCAAGGTCTTGTTATACCCTTTATATATATAGGATGTTGCAAAATATAACCGAAAAAATCATGTCACTAGATTCCTGACATGAAAATACGGAAAAAGGCACAGACCATCGAGGGTGCACAAATGTTTCGTTTCGACACTATAGGCTGCCGAAAGTGAGGAAAAATGAACTCTAGAGTAGTTTGATATTTGGAGTACCATGAACAGTAGAACTGAGGCGGCATGTACGACAAAAATGCATGTTCCAAAATTAGTCGAGCAGATTTGGAGGTGAACCGTAACATGTGATAAAAAATTTTTTCTTTGCCGTTTGTTATAGATGGGAACATCCTCTTTCAGATTCCGAGTGATCCCACCTTGACACCTGTACGTGTTTTTCAGTATAACGTCATTGATACAGAACTCTGTTTACATGTATCTTCGAGAGTATAATCCTGAACTAATTCTTCAATTCACTTTCTGCAACAACAGTTCTGACGAGAAACTTTCTGGAGAAAATTTCAAAACTTTTCCATGACTTTTCAAGGATGACAAATCCAGTTTCCAAAATAAACAGTGGTCAAACGTGAGCAATAAAACAAGGAAATAACACAAATATTCTTACCTTACACAGCTTATTAGGTTGTTATCCTAATAAATTAAAAGAATTATTAGTCCTAATTTGATTTCAAAGAAGACATCTTCTTCAGGTCATCGTCAACATTTTTAATTTTCACCATTTTGTCTTTCGCACCCACCCTTAAGGCATTTGATTTTGATAACAAAGTGAGTTCACCGGTTTCTTCTGCTTGCACCGCCAGTTCATCTGCAGTCTTGTTAAGTTCTTGATAATCTTCTGCAAGTAACTTTTACTTCTTAATCTCAGGCACTGCTTCCTCCCTGACTTTCTTCTACAATTTTTCTTTTTTGTCGTTGTACCTCTAAATACAGGTGATCTTTGTCTTGCACTTGAAACCGATAATATTAGTTCCTTTGATATCTTTACTTGAAGGACACTTCCAACACACCTCACATAATCACAAATCATTCTCAGTGCAACATATGACTGTTCACTTCTGTTCTCCGCTTCAAATTCAGTGTGCGAATTAAAGTTTTTAGCCAGGGGGGATAAAACATAACGTATGGATTTCAACAGGCAACAAACGAACAAACAAACACACACACACACACACACAATATATATATATATATATATATATATATATATATATATATATATACACACACAGGGGTTGGACAAAAAATCTAAAAACACGTCATACAGGACACATAAGTGTGGCCCGCCACTGTACACCACGTGTTGCGGTTGCCGATCGTGTTTTGTTTTCAATGTGTCATGTGGACCTTCCTCTTCCGTCAGCAGTACCCAGTTCACCTGTGAGTGTCGTGGTGTGCAAGTGGTGCGGTAAAATGGGCGACCTGACAGACTTCCAAAGAGGCATGATCGTTGGTGCCCGTCTGGTTGGAGCTTCAGTGACAACAGTGGCGACCATTGTGGGGGTATCGACAGGCACTGTGTCCAATGTCACGAGGGCATACACAATGCATGGGCAAACAAACGTCTGCAAAGCACAACAGTGGTCGAAAGACAATCCTGTCCGATAGGCACAGGAGGGCATTAAAACGGATTGTAGAAGCTAAAAAGCAGACCACTGCAATGAAAATTAGGTCTGAACTCAATTCCGGCCTACAGAACCCGGTTTCATCAAAAACAGTGCGACGGGAACTTCATAAAATGAAAATTAATGGCATGGCCGCGATCGCCAAACCTCTGGTCACAGCAGTAAATGGGAAGCGGCGTATCCAGTGGTGCAAGGACCACAAGGAGTGGACGCTTGATCAGTGGAAACACGTAATATATTCCGATGAATCGACCTACACCTTGTTTCCAACAACAGGTCGTGTTTACGTATGGAGAACACCGTCGCAGGCCTATGATCCAGACTGTCTGCGCCCAACTGTAAAGCATGGGGGAGGTTCTGTTGCAGTATGGGCAGTGATATCGTGGTTTTCTGCAGGTCCCATCATAGCCCTGCATGGAATGATGAATGCTAAGGCGTATGAGGCCATTTTGGGGGACCAGGTTCTACCCATGGCCCACACATTGTTCCCGGATGGTGATGGCATCTACCAAGATGATTTGGCACCCTGTCACGCTGCAATCATGGTTTGAGGAGCATGACCAGGCTCCCTGGGTCCCACAATCACCAGATCTGAACATCATTGAGCCATTGTGGTCTGTGTTAGAAAGGCGTGTTCGGTCTCATTACCCTCCACCATCATCCCTTAAGGAACTGGAGCATGTTTTGGAGGAAGAATGGTACAACATTCCACACACCACGATTCAGGAGCTGTATACGTCCATTCCACGTCGGATCCAAGCTGTTTTGGACGCAAAAGGAGGCCCCACACCATACTAGGTATGATTTTCACACCTTTTCAAACG
>JAGDQP010068397.1:0-11025 GCA_022664845.1 Lepisma saccharinum
TTTTTTCAAGTACTTGAGTTTTTCTGAAAACAGAAAATAACTTTCTTGAAAGTGGTCGTGTTGTAGTATATGCCAATGTACCTGTGATTCTGAAATTCAGAAAACTAGCGATCGATCTTTGCATTCTAGACTTAATTTTAATTAAAGATGGTCTGCTAATAAGTACTTGGATCTTTCACTTTTAAAAGCTTCCAAACTAATATTTTTTTCATCACATCGACGTTCATTATTTTGCTTTTGTCTTATACAAATTTCATAATAATAATCTATTTATTTTGTTTGCAGATCTGATATGAAACTGGTGAAGAAAAACGAGATTACAGTGTTAAATAATAATGAACCATGATGTACGAATGCGAGGTAAATGAAAACTTTGAAAACGTCTTATTTTTTAACTTCAACTATATAAAAACGCTAAATATTTTAAAGAAGGTAGCTTTACATTAGAGCAAAGTTTCTCATGACTAACACGTAAACTTTATATAGAACTTCTAATCCATTGAAGAATGGAGGAATAATACGAATTTGTACCGGGAGCATGTATATACTATTTGAGGAAGAAAGCGTCAGTTTAATAGAAATCAATGGCAAACAATATTATTTGCAAGTGCATGCTATTAATTGAGCGTACCTTAACTTACTCATAACGTCACACAAGAACTTCTAGGAAATAATACGTACAGAAATTATTACTACAAGAGTTTATGTAGAACATACCAAGCTGCCATCTGTCCATAGTTCATGTAAGATAGCATTTTTAAGGCTTTCGTTGGACTTATCTTTTATTATCTTTACTCAAAACGGAACTCGGCAGAATAAAAGTAGAGTTTGGATATACTCAAACTTAGAAAGAGTTCAAATATTGAATTTCGAAGGATACTTGTTTTTTATGTTTATATAGAAGTGTAAATAACGCAAAATGGAACTCGCCTAGTACCTTGCACAATCACCATCGCAATCGATGGCTTCTTGCCGTCTGAAAGGAGATGAATTCCTCACCGATAAAAGTCCTTAGGTTTGAAGTCGATATACGGCAGTTTCGACAGCCTCCACATTATCAAAGATTTTTTCGACCGAAGAAGTTCTGCAAAGCGCCAAACAGGTGGTAGTCTGTAGGAGCAAAGTCAGGAGAATAGGTCGGGTGAAATCTCCCAAACAAAATCCATCAATTTTTGACGGTTGATGACACTAGATGACCTGGCGTTATTATGGTGGATGATGACTCCTTGATTGTTGACAAGGCCTGGCCGCTTCGACCTCAATGCTTGTCGCAGTCTACCCAATTGTTGGCAGTTGAAGTTGCAATTAATGATTTGATTAGGTGTATTTTACATCCCACATCACATTCTTGGGATGAAGTTCTGATTTAAACGCCGACGTCGGCGAATTAGAAACGCAATACACAGTCCTTTGACGTTTTACGTTCCGGTACAGAACCAAATTCTCATCACTCGTGACAATGCGTAACAAGAACGGGTCATTTTAGTATCAGAAGAGCAAGCAAAACAGGTTCTGACGCGCCAATTACGTTAAGTTGCACTCAGCTGATGTGGAACCGCAATGATTAAACTGTGTGATGGAACCTAGTGATTCGAGCCGTCTTTCCAATGTTGTCCTGTGTACTTGGAAGGTTTCCGCTAATTCCTCTACGGTTGCATTTGAGCTTTTTCGTATAGCTTGGTGGATATCCTCTTCGGAAATCACTGATGAATGTCCAGGTCATGATTCATCTTGATAGCTCCTGTCTCCGTCCCTGAATTTTCGAAACCACCTACGGCATGTGCTATCGTGAAGTGCATCTTCACCATGTATTTGCCGAACGTTGCCGAAGGCTGAAGATATAATAAAGATGGCATTATTAACTCAAACAGTAAACCGTGTCTGACGTACTCCTAATGGGTCTTCATTTCACCGACACGATACGTAGTCCCTGTCTGCTCGTCCACACTCACTGCATATGCATGTGGATACTATAATGTTCCTCCGATTAAGTGGCTACCGAGTCACGCACTTGTTACACCATCTGTGATTGTCAGTACTCTGCTGTCCTATGGCATGTCAAAACAGGTAGAAGTTTTGCACTTACCCAATATAACATTGTTGCTGAGTTTATATCCACCAACGTTATATATTTCTCTTTTTCAGGCCTATTAATGTCCGTCATCTTAACTTTCGTTCTATTACCAAAACGTACTGCAATTTGTGCATCATCTGATCTAAATTTGACAAAAGTAGGCGAAGAAATCTGGATAGATCCTAACGAGACACTAATATTGCAGTTCGTGGATTTTAACTGTTTTGAAATTATCCTGTTAGCAACAAATATAAATGTTAAAAATTTTACTTAAGAACATCGCTAATTGCATCACTTTTACTATCTGTTAGGGTATCTGTGTAAATAATAAATCAAGATACTTCTTCAAACAAAAATAAGATCTTTTTGTTAATACTTGATTTACAAATGCTAAACGTAACCTTAACAGAAATCTTATGTCACTGTCGTTTGGTGAAATGAATGTAATATTCTTATAAATGTCATCGGTAGTAGAATGAGTTAACTGGGTATATAAAATTGCTCAAAACTCTTACGCGAACAAGCTGGACATCTAAATCTTTAATTGATCATATTCTTGCTGATCGAGTAGTCACAGGTTCAATTCCCGCGGCGGTCTATTGAACAGAATGGTTTGAAGTCTACAAAAATCTGTATATTTGTTCTCAGAAGCTCACTAGCTTCTTTAGAACGTTAATAACAATTAAATGAACCGAACTCTATAGTGATAAAATTAGCACCTCTTATTGCTGAATCCTTGCCGGATTAGTTTCTTTTATTTTTGCTAGAGGACATACATATTGAGCAATAGGAACATTCATTCATTATTACAGTTCATAAAGGCTCTGTACAGCGTAGTCCGTACTGGTATTAGGATTGGACGACTATTACTGATAGCAGTAACGTACACACACTGTTACTCTATCTCACGACACGCTGTAAAGTAGTGTTGTTATTCTTGGAATTCCTGTCCTAATTATTCCTACTTTCTCCACTGCCTATTTTACCTGCGCATTGCCGGTGTTTACTTTTCACTTTCTAAGGGATCCGTGCATCTGCTCTTGCGTTTCTCCACACCCTACTCATCGAGCATAATATAGTGTTTCCGTCAGCTGCTTCTTTCTGTTTACATACTTCTCTTACGGCGCTGTACGAACACACTAACTACAATGTGTGCGTCGCATGTGCTATGTCCGCTCCGCTGCTTACGTGACATCTTCTAAACAACACTAGTGATTGTAGTGTGCAAAGCAATTTATATTTGACTCTGGATTTAAAAATGGATGATTTTGTGGGTAAATCCATCTCACATTTGTTAAATGTGCTGTGACGTACGTTTAAACTGAGAAAAGGCTTTTGATGAGAAAAGGCGCGTTTTTTCCGGACGTGGAACGCTGGTTCTGCAGTTGGATTCCTGATATGGTTGGTGTGACCGTTCAGAAGAGGTAACCTGTAATATTCGACTGATCTGTCAACAGTTTAAAGAAAAATACTTGAACACTGACGAACGTGTGATTCTTTCTCACCTTCAAGTCGTAGGTGTTCACTGATATGAGTAAATTGTACCTTTTTATGATTGCAAAGGTATAATTTGAACGCAGTTTACATTACCAGTTCAAATGTTGCTCACAGACACTATAGATAAAAACAACGATGTGCACGTCATATTCGTATAACCTGTGTAAGTTACGACGAGGTTAAATGCAAAATAATATTGCGGTTACTCCCCTAAGTGTGTTATCTAGTGGCTTCAATACGACTTTTAATGTGGACGGTGAAGTACGAAACACTGGTTTCTCCCCTGCATGTAAACCAATGATTATATAACACATTTTGTGGCCGCAATAACTACTCCGAATTGACTAGGACATAACGTTTCACTTAATATATTTCAATGATGGGTTCGTTCACTGAATCGCGTTCTTCAAAAATACATTGTGAGTTTCTATCTTCTCACTTCGAAGTCGTTCTTATAATTGATAGATGACCTTACTCAGGATCTTGCGATTATACCTGACGAAAAATATGTCACTCCAGGTAGAGTTAAGACATGCATACATAGGAGTAGCAAAATAAAATCTAAACTAAATTTGCTTGACAAGAAAAATAAAAATGAAATTGGTTCCACTAACGCAATTCCACGATGTGATCGTTCACAAGGAATTCACAGGACAACCAATCAATTTTTATAAAATACTTGATTGAAGAATATCCAGACGGTATGTCTATTCACATGTAAAGTAAACAGCGAACACTCTCTAAGAATTGGACATGTGCACTGTACCCTCAGCAGGACAGTTCAATCAACACTTCCATTTGCGACGTGTTCTTCTAACCGAGACTCTTCTGGAGTGAAGATGAAGGTTACGTGTGGTGAAGCAATCATGTGATGAGACGAAGAATACTGGAAGATCGTCCTTTACTCCTACCCAAAATTATCTCCTCAAAACCTTCTGGACAGTGGACATTATCTCCTCAATACACGTGGTATGCTGACTAACAATGACACGACAAGTAATTCTCACCTTTTCATACAACAACGGACAAAGCACTCCCGACGATGACTGCATAGTGTAGTAAACCAGAATTGCTCCAATATTCATCTCATCAACGATAGCGAACTCCCTCCACTTAAGCTCACGAAATAGGCTAGTATGTCTCCATCCGCGATTGGGCTTACGCAAATGGGGCTATCACTAGTCTGACCCGTTTGCGATAGAGCTTAACTAGTCACCTGAAGGTACTTTTCAGCGATCTACGGGGGACTGTCTAACCAGCAAAACTTCAACCAGCGAGGTAATGCAGTTACTTTAAAGAACCACTAAATTATGTTATAGTATTGTAATTTGGTAATTCTGAATCGACAGACGTAACGGGCCACCTTTATAAGTTTTAGCCATTAACTTATAGTGACAATCGAAGTTCAATGCCTTCTTCAACTCATTTACTGACTTCTGATATTTTGTCTTACACATAGGCATCTTTTCTGGATTAATTTCATACACTGTACTTCTTTCAAACTCCAAGAATCATCATTCTTCTGTAGTATTCAAGGACTTCCGGTGTGTAGATGCTTTTACCAGCTAGCTTACTCCTAAGAAGACATCGCCGCTACTTATTTGCGTAAGGCAGGAATTTCTCATTGAACTGTCCATAACATTGCAAAAAATAAGCATTCCCTTTTCGAGACATCACTAGTGTCTGTTTTACTTAATAAAGTTCCATCGATTTTATGAATATCTGCTGCACGAGAATTAACATGAGAAATGTTGTTCGCTTTTTTAAAAAAATAATTAATCACAGGATAGTCACAGCAAGTAACTGATGCACGTTACATTCCTAAGAGCTAAGTTTTCGGAAGTGCTGTACAGTAATGCTACCAGTAATAGTGAAGCTGTGATAAATGTAAAGGTGAGGTTGAGCAAACCTAGTACTGGTAGAAAGTTCATAACGTTTAGTGCTATAGTTAGAGTAGCTGTCTATGCCTATAATACCTGTAGAATTTCGGTTTAATAGCTGTTGTAGATTGGTGAACTAAAAGTAGTTTTAGATGGTCTGCCAGGATTTCTCAATTTTCACTCGTGAAAAAGTAACTTCAGTTGAACGGTTTTAAGGCAAGTTATTATATTGAGAAGTTCATTGATGGAGAACGCACTTCTAGAAGATTCAAAGGTTCGAATACGTCCAAGTTTCATGTCCCTAAATCAAACATCAAATATAGAGATTCATTTTCTTTTTCATATGGGTCTAGATATATTACTCATTCGTCAAAACTATATGAATCACAGAAACTAGGTTCTCAGTTGAGTAGGACGTATCTTTTAATTTAGTTTATAGCTTGTTAAGTATTACAGAAAGTATTTTTCAGTTTTATGAAAGCTCTAAAAAGTAAGAAAATTTTAAGTTTCTTCTTTACGTGATTCGCTCATATCTATATGGAAAATTTTGTGGTTTATACTTATTCCTATCTTTAAATAGGGTAATTTGTGATTCTATAGATCTTGTTCTAAAGAAACTCTGTTTCATTATAGAACTTTACGTACATTGTGAGAAAAGTAGGCGAGAGAACATTTGGTGGTCTTTTGGGGATATGGAGACTTATGCCGGAACCCTCTTACGATGATGCGGTGCTAACGTTGAGGTTATCTATAATTTTGGCTGTGAAGGTTTTCCTAGGCACTGTACCTACATAAAAATTTTCATCAAAATCTTGTTCTGACACCTGGCGGCAAGTATTCCTTGTAAGAACTAAATGGACCTGAGTGATACGTCGGTTGGCATTCCTGTAGTGGTATGTAATCCCTTTCGCGGGGATTCCCACCTCAGTTGCAATCCAGCTTAAGTCGCAGGATACCAGTAAAAGATCGTTTTAAGTGCACATCGCGGCGGAGTTTGTCCGAAAGACCTACGAGTGTAACCATAATATGGTAATCGTTTTCGTTGGACCTTTGAAACCACATATTTCGCCACTTTAACCCATCACCACTGCAGGCGCGTGACCATGCTACCAAGGTGGAACCACGGTGCTCCGGAAGCTGTCTTCTGGTCAAGAATGAGGACGGTTTCATGGCAATAAATGTGGAAGTTACGCCATGTCGGAATCGGAAGCGGGTAACTGCGACACATAGTACGCATACAGATTGCTCTTTCTTCACTAAGATTTGTTGTTTGGTAACAGTGATCTATGGTCTGATGCAGAATACTTAGGTAGGCTAATAATTTTCATATTATCCTCAGAAACTATGTACTGGTACCTACATATGGCTTCCTAGGAAATTTATGAATTTTGTACTTGAGTGAAAAAACAATACATTTTGAGAAAGCCCACTCCATATTCGACTCCTGTCCTTTTATCCTTAGATATACCGTTAGATAGGTACCCTTAGATACCTTCTTAACCTCTCTTCAGGCCGGTATTTCTTGAAAAAGTCTGAGCATTTTAAAAATAAAATAAGCAACACGTTATTGCACCTGGGTTTGGATTATTTGTGTTATTTACGGTAAACTCGATGGTCACGAGTGGTAATTTTTCCGCTATGTAATAACTTCTAGAGTGCATGGCTGGTATTACTACCGATATACCACACTCTGTTATTTTTGTGAGACACTGATGAACTTGAGTTGCTGTGTTTTTTATTACTGTTTAGGCATTTCACAACGTGCTTCTGTCAACAAAATTTTTCATTCCTGCAAATTCAATATTAATGGAATTTTTCAAAACGTCCTGCTTCTTTTAGTCATGCATTTAGCACTTACCAGTTGGTAACCCTACTCGCGGGGGCCTCACCAGCCAATACAAAGAACCTCGTTCACTCGCTATAAAGCATGATAATAAATACTGAGATTGTGGAAAGTTATTCTTTTCAACTATCCGATTACAGCCAAGCGCACAAGTAAGAGTCCTGATACGGTAGGAGATTTCATCATAAGTTCGGCTATTGTGAGGTAAATTAAATGGGTTGATGAGGTCTCTTCAGGTACAAAGCAAACGTTGTTGATGTTGATGATATCAAGACTAGCTTGCTTCTTTTGAAGCAAATGTTTGGCCTAAGCATTGAACAAGAATCATAATCAACACTATTAATACAACGTAAGAAACGTACTTCAAAGCACGCCGAAGCAAACTTTACCAAAAATGTGGAATTAATAAACTATGGACATGTTAAACAAACAGACTAACATTTACCTTACCAGGCGTCTATTTCCAAACGGGTCCTTGTCCATGTATCATAAATGTTAGGAAACTGACACAAACACTTGTTATGAACTTCTATTTTTAACACTAGGGCGAATTTTATGAATATCTTTACAGTGTAAAATAGTTGGAGATGGTAGTAGTGGTAGTTTACCAATATTTTACTCTTGCAAAACAAAATTAGTAAAGATAAAATTATATAAACTTTTACTGTTAAATATGTTTCTATCCTTTACTTTTTTTACGAAATTCAAATGAATTTGAAGAGTTTTTGAATCACAGAATTTTTACTAATGTGTTTTAAAGTGATAAAACGATCTCAACAATGCCATATTTGAAATTCGAAAATTATGCAGAAGCACCTGTTTAAATATGGCTGCCTGACTTGTAACTAATGCACAGTCATTTTCCGGACTCCTGGAAATCTGCTAAAGTTATAATGATCCCGAAGCATGGCAAAGACCATAAATTTCCTGACAATCACAGACCTATTAGTTTGCTTTCCACGTTAAGTAAAATTTTTGAGAGAGTCCTACATAGTCGCCTCCTTCAACACATCGATACTCATAACTTGTAGCCAAGACATCAATTTGGTTTTCGCAAAGGCTTTGACACAGTGTCATAATTAGTCATAATCATTGAATTCATCACTTTGGAATTTAATGCAAAGAAACATGTTTTTGGCATATTCCTTGATAGCTCTAAAGCTTTGATAAAGTTTGGCATGATGGTATCATTTACAAGCTAATCAACCATGGATTTCCGCATACACTGATTCGCATCATATCTCGCTCATAGAAAATCCTTTGTCCATCACAATGAAGTCTCCACAAATCTTCGTGACATAACTTCTGGCGTACCACAAGGATCAGTGCTTGGACCACTCCTATTCAACCTTTATACTGCTGATATACCTACTGCAGCCAATACCCAACTCGCAACATTTGCGGATGATACTGCCATTTTTGCCTCGGATAAAACACTAATTTATGCTAAACTATATGCCCAACTTCACCTGCAGCAACTGGAAAAATGGACCTCCAAATGGAGAATCAAATTGAATCCAGAAAAAACTTCAGTTGTACATTTTACTCGCCAAAGAACTGCCAACCGCCGTCCGTTTACACTTTTTGATGAACCACTTTAATTTACAGCACATGCAAGATATCTTGGAGTAGATCTTGACTCCAAATTAACCTTTCAACAGCACATACAAACTGTAGCCAAAACAGCCACCAACAGACTACTAGCAATATATCCTCTACTTCGCAGTCCAGTTTTCTCCATAGAGACCAGGCTTCACATCTACTACATGCTCATCAGATCGCTTCTCACCTACGCAGCACCAGCTTGGAAACATGCAGCACCATCTCATCTACTGCTACTCCAACGAGTACAAAATAGAGCAGCTTGCATTATCACTGGACACTACAGAGACACTCGCATCACGCAGCTTCGTCAAGATCTATCACTCCAATATTTACCTGACTTCATTGAGCATATTTCAACCTCCTTCTGGATCAGAATTCGCACATCTCCACATGTCTCCCTTCACAATATTGGTACTGCCATTCCCCTTCGGCAAACCTATCATATGCCACATCCCAGCTTGTAACATCAACTCCTGACATTTTTCTTGGATGAATAACATCACACCTAACTTATGAAGACTTGTGACATTCACTAGAAATCCTCCTCCTCTTTTTCCACTTCAGATAACACCCTCTCACCACTCCCATACCACATTAATATGGCTGCGACAGTTGCGTCCTATTGAGCATCCATATCATCAGTTCGCACGTCATTACTCGCAATACATATAGAAGGCATGGACAAATGCCCGAAACTTCATATCATTCATCTGTCAAGATAAAACTCAACTCAACTCAACCTTCTGTACTAATATTTCAGGTACGCTGTGCGCGTAAGACTTTTATACTTTTTTGTAATAAAATGTCAGACACTTTACGTTTTAGTAAATCGTAGAAAATTTTCCAATTTGTTCACAAGAGCTCAGGGCTAATCAGGAATACAATCATTAATTCTGAAAGGTTTATATTCCTTTTTGGAGGTAAGGAGAAATTATATGATCTTTAAAGTCAGAACGTGGAGCCCGTTCCCACCAGATGCCTCTAATAAGTCAAATTCATTAATCTTGCAAACCAGCTTCCAGTCCAGCCCATTCCACTACTTCGTTACTACTGTTAACTAATCCTTCACTTATCCACTATATTTCACTCACAAAAGATGCTGGTTCTATAAGCATCATCACCAAATATTTACGCGAGCAACGCGTTTTCTTACGTTTCAGGAGATTTTACACAGAAGGTTGCAGCTAGTGGCAGTTACATGTTGAATACTCTGAAAATATTGATCCAAAAGTTTATACTAACGAAAAATTACAGCTTGGCCTCTCTTGGCGTTTTTGGTCGTCTCGATGAAATTGGGAAAATCATCCAAAATTTTACAATAGTATCTCGCAATAACATTAAATTTATGATTACATTGTAGGGGAACTAGGAAACCTACCATATTTTACATAACAAATTACTTGGCCCGGGGCGGGACACCGCTCGCCCTGCCCTTGCTCCGCTGCTGGTAAGTGTAATAATAATTTGATTGTTCAAAGTTTAGGTGCATTTACGATCTCAAAAGAAAAACAAAATCTCCTACGAATCCATGGACTTAAAGTAAAAAATGCCTGGCCCGCAGGGCATTTTAGGCCACTTTAGTCTAGAGATTTTCTGATTATTTGAGAGGGAAAATCACTTTGGACGCTTTCAAACAATCATCAGAATCAGACCTGCATCAGGACCAACGCGCTCAACGACAAACAGGAAACAATGGCATTTGTAATTTGTTTTAATTATTTGAGGGTTCAGAACCGTGTGAACTGGTAGAGTGTATAAATGATTGGGTGAACAAAAGTTTATAAAATTGTAATTTTGAATTTGAGATTGAAATGAAATTAAATGCACAGTATTCAAATTTTACCATTCAAGGATATATAAGATAGGATTCAAAGGAATTGTTGAGATTAATAGGTTTTTCCTAGTTAGTAATCTTCTCTGTTCAATATATATTGTGTCTTGGCCAGCCCGAACACATCCCTGGATGTTGTGAATGCCCTTCATAACATATTAGTTTTAGTACTATTGCGTACTTTCGTTTTCATTTCCCTGAGATAAAATTACCTGTGATTTAGGTGTCGCTTTCGAGATTCGTGACTTGAGTGACTGCAAGTCTTGGTTGTTATTTGTTCATTTTATTCATCTTG
>JAGDQP010068398.1:0-11025 GCA_022664845.1 Lepisma saccharinum
CGTATTTTAACGCTTTCAATTAATAAAAATCAATAACAATTATAGTTCCACTAATAATTTATATTTGATAAATTATTGTTTCGTAACTTTTTCTTATGTATTCTACGTACTTTCAGACGTTGATTCCATTTTATTTGATTATGATCTGCTTCAATCTAAAGTGTTTATACAACTTTCAATATGTGCGTCGTTTACTGCTTCAGTAACACAATCAATGCCAATCGAACAAAGCTAGCTTTGCGTCTCATATTCTGGGACAGGTAAAAGGAAATAAACACTTTCATAGGTAATTTCTGGCCATTACAGATGTACTGTAACCAACCCACCATGAAAAAATCCCTAAGTAGTTATTATTATTATTACCTTTGGCCAGATTTTTTTAATCGGCCGCACTGTGCAACGTGCTAAGTCCTTTCACGAAATGCTGCGTAATCACTCAGATGACAGATGATGCAAGGAGTGTGGAAGTGGCAACTTAAATTATACGGAGCTCGAGAAAGAACTGAAACATTCGAGGTTCATACTTCGTAAGGGACAAGATACTCCTATTAAGGCTATTAACTTAATAAACCAGAACCAGCTACAGGAAACCTTTCCAAATGTGTGGATAACTTCGAGAATTCTTCTTGCTATACCTGTGACTTGCGAGTGCGGAATGGAGTTTTTTAAAGCTAAGAGTTATCAAGACCTAGCTGAGATGGACCGTGGTAGATGAACAGTTTTGTTAGCTGTAACCATTTTATCCATTGAAAACGACATTGACGAAAAGTTGGAATTCTCAAGAGTGGCCCTTCAGTAGACCTAGTCAAAGGTTTGCAAGGTGGCTTTTACTTAATCTTATAAATTGTGTTAAAATCAATTTTATAATTAATAACACTATAAACCGTATACAACCGAATACAAATGCGACAAACACAAACTGGAATCTGAAAAACTGAATCAGACGTTTAGTAACTGTGACATGAAGAAAGAGTACAAACACCCACAATGAAAGTGTAACATCAAAGAGATGTAACATGACACTCATTGTAAGATCAATAAATCTTCCTAGTGAAAAGTCAATATACCAACTACGTCGAATAGATCTATAAGGAAAACTACATTAAAAATAGCACGTCAATTCTTTAAACTCACGAGTGGTGTGGAAAGAAATAATATGTAAAATTTAGATATTTTTTGAAGGTCTACGTTCCATGACTGAAATTGCAAGTTCCAAGGACGCTGAAATTTACTGTTGCACAGGGAGCCACTTTGCGTAGGGCCGGCTCTGAGTGACAGAACAGAGATGGGCGAAATCGGGATAAGAGAAGCGATATACTAAATGGTGCTGAAATGCAACTTCAGCACATCCATGAACGCAAGGAATGTTCCTAATCCTACCATATGTTTATTGACGACTTGAAGCTTCGGTCCAATTCCAGTTAATGAATTGCGTTTCATATCGTAATTTCGTCTAACTCTATTCTACCACTGCAAATGCATGTCTACTTTTGTAGCTGAAAGAAGAAAAATGAGCCCAACATACTCTACACTTAAGTACCCAAATGATCATATATCATACAGCAAAAATTTGAAGCACCAGGGCATGAAGCTTTCACATGATATTCGTATGCATACTGTTCTGCCAACAGTTTTCCAACGAGGCAACATCCAGCAACGTAACTAAGAGTGTGTGGGCCTCCCCGCAACAAACCAGAATGGCCTCCGCAAGTTACTGAACTTCGAAACTAAGCTTCGTAAGTAGGCCCCTTTACGGCAGTTCATGAAGCCAACATTGGGCCAACAAAGTTCAGGGGTTGAAACGGTTGGTACAACTTTGGTTAATATGTGTAAGCGACGGTAGAACAAGCAGCCAAACATGCTGTATGCCAACCAACTTTTCAACAATGGCCCAACCGTTTTATTTATTTATCTATCTATCTATATTTGGCCCAACCGTTTGTGCTGATAGGGAAATAAGTCGAGGTACTTATATTTTTCAATCCAGGTTTAACAAATTCAGAAACCTGCAACAAACTCGGAGAAATAAATCAAACAAGCATAGAAAAATCCTATTATTATTTAAATAAGCTCCACTCCGAGGCACGCTATTGATGAAATCACAATTTCAACTGACGAAACTGCCTCTGTGGTGCATTCAGTGAGTAACTCAACTCCTCGTACCTAGTTGTTGATACTGTCTGAGCTGGGGACATTTCTCCCTGTTCTATCCGATTTCCCAATTTTGTCAAACTTTCCCCTACTTGAGATGTTCGACGTAGACACGTGACTTTACTTACTTTCTGAAATACACACTACTCCCAAAGTAATGTAATCCAATACTCACCTATTAGTAAAGCCGACAGCGGTAGCCGTGTGTTCGGAAGCGCCAGGTCAGCGTGTACAAAGCTCTCGATTCTAATCACAGCAGAAGTATAGGTGGTTATGGATTTTAGGAAGTTAAACGATAATGGAATCGACATAGATCGAAGTCTTTAGTTACTAAAATGGTTCAAAATTAAAATTTTACGAAAATGTACCTAGAACTGGGTGTGTTGGATATAGTTGTATAATTTTGACTTCGTCTTGCTCTCATCAAAATTGACCCAAAATGCTACCCAGTTTCTTTTGAGGAACCTTGTACGAATTTAAATCTCTAATACTTGTTGTGTAACGCAAATTGAAATGTATATAATATCATTAGTCCTAAACTACATACAAAATCGACCATCCGGATTGACTCTTTCCAGTGTTTTCCTCAGTCACAGTAGGGAAATGAAATCTTCAAATAGGTCCTGGCCGACTCCTTTCCTCATTTTTTCCCTACCTGATCCTTAGGTATCTAAAGGACATAAAATGCATTTGAATTATACATGAATATAAAATATCACTCAAAGTACCTCTATAACACATTCATTCTAACACTGTATTTGATTTGGAGAAGGGAAGGAGTTATTTCTAATTTGTTAGTAACCCTTCAAAAAATAATTTTGTACGAACCTTCATATTTATTGACTGAGTAATGTTATTCTTATACATCTCCCACATCTTTTCCAGATGCGCTTTCTTCATTTGGTATCCATTTGGTGCTTTTGTCATCAATGAAACGGAGAAATTCAGAAGCACGCAGGTGTCGCTATCGGGCCAACTGATAGGACAGCGCACGACTTCCCAGAAGAGAACATTTTCATTCCTAGAACACAAAGGAAGTGGATCGAACAATAAAACAAAAGAGATGTTATATCATTAATATGTGTTTATACACTGCCAATAAATTGTATTTCTTGAACACTTTAAATGAGAACTTTTTATCACTTCTGAATTTGTATAAGAGAAAAGGTCGGTAATGTGGTAATATTGCTAATGCTGTGAAATTGATAATATTGTGATACATTCTAATTTTCACTGCCACGGCATTACTGAAGGTTGTCGATTTACACCTATCACGCAGAATGCAGGCAGTCACCTGGCGGCGAGAATGTTAATTCAACTGTTGGTAATGTATAACGAAATTTACAAATGTCACGAAATTATCAATGTTTACCCAACATTTTGTGCAGCAATAAGCTCCGGCGCAGTAGTTCTTGCTCCACATTTCTTCAATATAAAGCGAGAAACCTGACGTATTTATTCTGTTCTTCTTAGCGTGATTGGTTAAACAAAAGACTATTACTGAGACCTTCCACGCTGTCGTCAAATTTTGTCTTCTTTCCCAAGCTACCAAATCTACTTACTAGAACGTTCTAACACTTTGTGATAATGCGTGCAAAAGGTCTTCAAATAGTAATCAGAGGTGAAAATACATATGTTATCAGAACTTGACTTATTTCAAGTGTACGAGGAATGCATTTTTATTAACTATATTGTTGCCTGCAATCCAGGACCGAGGAAGTGGGTACCAGCCCGGTGGTTGCCTGGTGCGAACCGTAGATCATCCCCGCCATCATGGTACGCACTTTCCATTGATTTACATGGGAATTGTTTTACTCATTTTATGCCTGTCAGAAATAGAACATTCAAGTTCCGCTTTCAAGAATTTGTCTTGGTGGTTATTTTAACTCTTGTATAGTTTTGGTTTGTGAAATTTCTTCATATATGTAAGTATAATGTGTTATTACTAGATTGCTATATAAATCATAATATGTCAAGGGGAAATTACGCTGTTCCTGCATAAAATATTGAATTTCTACAAAATAGCACGAGTCCAAGATAACATGACAAGAAACTAGGCGAAAACAGGAGTTAAAAATTACGCTCCTGAGAGATATAAGACGAGTAAAACAATTCCCATGTAAATCAATGGAAAGTGCGTACCAAGATGGCGAGGATGATCTACATCGGACCTAAACGGAAGGCAACCATGAGGTTTTGATACCCTTGGAGTTTATCGTGTAGCTTACGGTTTAACAAGCACTAGGAAAGCCATAGAAAGATAGACGCCGTTCTAGAAAATGGGGTTTATTGACTCAGTGTTACAAGGTTTAACCATGGGGAGATTGACAACTACAACTCACCATCTCAAAATTGTCAACATAGCAAAAAGAGTCTCAGTTACCAAACGCAAAGTTGCCAGATACGGCTTTCGAACCAATGGCCTTCTGGCTGTCGAGATGGTGGTTTCGAACAAGGATGTAGACGCAGCTCGCTTGCTGGCCTACTAAAAGTGGCACCCACTCATTAACCTTAATGAGTGGCTCTGACATGTGGACTAGGGCCTGGTTTGGCACTGGTGACGGGCCAACAGACCAGACGGACCAACTAGAAGTCGACTCAAGAGTAGCTGCGTGACAGTATGTAGGCCAGTGACGGTGAATGACTCTGATAGATCGATGGACCTGTGCCACCGCTATTTATACAGGTTCTTGGGTTTTATGGAATACTTTCCTGAATTCTTACATTCCATTGTGTCTGGCTCGTGGACAGTGGCGGATCTTCGAATGCTACCTCAAAGTGAGATTTTTCCTACCTCCACACTGTATTGGATATGTGCAAAAATTATACCGTGATATCCGTCATTTCATGATCCCTGCTTTGTGCTCGAGTAAATCAGTGGTGGCGCGAGAGCTAAAAGGACATTGAGGCACAGTAGGTACCAAGAAGATTTCTGTTAGGGCAGGGCACAATTACTTACTATCAGTTTTCTGCCAAGCTAATTTGATTTCGGCGGTGATTACTGTGTTTGTGTAGGAGCAATTTAGGTAGATAGAAAAGCAATGCGTATATACAATAGATGGACAATTCTATTTTTTCTGTACAAACATGAAAATATGCACTATCAATGACTAAGTTTACTAACATTACGTGCATCACTAGTAAGTAAACAACGAATTTTAATTTAAAAAGCTTTGTATAGTGTAATTTCAACCAAAGCCACTGTAATGTAAAGTGAAGAAATAAATCGACGATTTTGTTCACTTAATATCTTAAGTGTTGTTTTAGCTTAAATAACTTCCAACAATTGCCTGGCAACACCCTAGCAGCATAGAATATCGAAGCAAAATTGGCCAAATGCTGGGCCAACCATGATCGATATTGGGCGTTACTGGCCCAACCATGATCGATATTGGCAATTACTGGCCCAGTATATGGTTGATATTGGCCCGACATTCTGTTCTGCTAGGGTAGATAGTATATAAGAAGAACGCACTGACGGCATCATGCTTTATGCTGTCTTTGACAATGTATTGGTTATCACCAGGGAAATGTACAAACAGTAACAAAGATGATGTGATGCACTTCAAAATATAGACATTGAATCTAAGCAGATTGAGGTGGTTGTAGGCTTCGTATTGACTATGCCAGGTACAAACGCTGCTGTTGAAGAAAACTCTACACTGTAAAACCTGTACATCTGAATTGGGAGTACAAAATTCCAATTTTGTACTCCCAATTTTTGAGAGGCAGAGACGGGCACAGGGATTCATTTTTTAACCCTCGTTTCTGTTTCTTTTAATCTGTTCCCTCCCAAGAACTGGGGGGCAAATAACCACCCCTCTAAACCAAACCCTGGGTTCTCCACTGCCTCTCAAAAATTGGGAGTACAAAATTGAAATACGCGTGCTTTGGGAATGGGACAGATATAAGTAAGTTTCTATTTAGTAGGGAAGTCAGAGGTATCTATCTATCTAGTGACTTATTGAATATTACTTGTAGTTGATATTTCAGTATCTTATAGCAATCCTTGATTATATAGGGTGGTATGACACTTTATCAGGCCCATGAAATGTCCGTGGTTTCAGCTTTTCTTTTTATGGCTTTCTCTACGTCCTGCAGCTCAACGTGTTCAAGGGATAATTAATCTACAAGTTCAGAACTATTGTGTTGTGCAAGAGTATTTAGGTTATATTTGGACACATTGTGTGTCACCTAGAAGTTTGGTATGAATGCTTTTGCGACAGCTTTTTCATCCTTTAATAGTTGTTCGTCTCGTAATTTATCACATTGCATTCCGATTTGCGTCTCCTATTTTTATATATGTCCAGAAGCTTTTTGGACCTGTTAAAATGTTATTTTCGCCGTTACGAAACATGTTTTATACATGTAAGCGGAGGATGTCTCGCATTTGGTAAGAGCGCATGCTATGTAGCATCCCGATTTCATTGTTTCCCCTGATCAGTTTAATTATATAATTTAAAAACCAGACAGGATATTTTGACTTAGATGTTTTTCGCAGAATTTCTTAGAGAAAAAATTAACAGCTTCATCGGCAGCTAAGCTATTAGATACGCCTTCCGAATTAACTGATTCAATGTCGCGATATAATTGCTCATAATACGGTTTGGAAAAGTGGTAACCCATTGTTTGTGATTTTGTTGCATTTTTTATTTGCTTTGTGCTACTAAAGCAGGATGATAAGCATTCTCACAGTCAGAAATGGTTGAGTCATGTTCATGCGTTACAAGAATACTGATAATGTTGTAAAGTACTAAATCTAAAGCTTTTCTATGTGTGTTCCTGACCGCGTTAAGAGATTTTAAGTTATAAAAATTGATCAAACAATATAATCCATAGCATATTAATAATGTTGATCTAAGAAAATCGAAAATCGGTTCCTGTCACTTCCGGAATATTGTAGTCGCCTATTAGGAAAATGCTGCTTTCTGATGTAGTACACTATATATAATATCAAAATAACCTTGATATATTGAAACAGAAGACGCGGATAAAATATAAACAACACACACAAATATACAAGTATATATACATATAACATATATAAATATATAAAAAGTAATTCCCTTTTCGTCTCTCTGACCTCTCAGAGTATAACAGTTTCAGCTACTGTGCGCTTCTTTGCACACAATATACAAAGATAAAGAAATGAAAGAAATTGACATTACGCCAACCAAAAAAATCACAATTAGTAAAATGAAACAAATCTTTCAATATCCGTCCATCTAGCTGTGACTTATAAGGCGATATTTCAACTTAATCAGAAGCACTTACTGTGATAGCTTTTGTTGTTATTTGTGTTATCAGTTCGCTCACGCAGCATAAAAAACACCATTTAAGTAAATAGTGTTATAATACATAGTATTTATAGTGTTTATATCAGATATCTTAATTATTTATATTAATATTAGTCCACTGACTAATTTTGCACACGAACCCATCAAAAACACAGTATTTACATTCGCCGTTTATAACACTACATCTGTTTATTTATATGTACTGTCATTGTTTAAAGCAAAGAACTCAGCGCTTGACTGCAAGATTCTTCTGTGTCACTCATACCTGGATTTTCCTCTTTTTATGAAAACGGCTATATCGATAAGGACATCGGGGAGGACATTCTCTTCCCGCCACGTCTGGCTCCGCTCATGAAAGTTTATTCTAATGCCTTGTTTAGATTACTAAGGTTGTTACGATGGTAAAAATCATGATTGAAATAACTCACGTTTAGACTACGTTATCGTGCGCATACTGCCATTGTCAGTAATTAAAAGGTTACAGGCTTAGAGTAAGGAATCTCCTTTTTTCCATACTCTAAGGTTACATGGTAGAGGTTTAAATCATAAAATACTGAACATAAATGAATTGATTGTAGCGTAACATTTTGTAGGTTAGTTCTGCCATCATTCTTTTATACTTTAACAATGATACGCACTACTAGGATGCCATATATTTCGATAAAGAAAGAAATAAACTCACGAAGTGAGCTGCGCTTAACGGCCATCTTACGTTTAGATAAGTACCGTAAGAAGATAACCGTCGTAAGTTGATTAAATTTGAAACCCGCGGATTAAATTTGAAATAATTTACAATACTAAAATGATCTTGGTTAATGATAACCATGGTAAGATGTTAGTAATGTACACAAAGCATAATTCTGAAACAGCGTCCATTTTGTAGAAACAAGGAACATGTTAAAATGATTTTTTTTCCAGCTATGCAGCCTATGATAACAATAATTTTAAAATCGATCTCTCGGGATCTTCTCTGCGATTTTAGTGCAACACAATTATTATCAGAAAAGAAGTACAAAATAGATTTTAATTTTGCGTTTAGGGAGAAATATTCTTTATCTTACTTTTTTGCCTTTAGGGAGAAATAATTTAGCTTCTTGCATGGAGAAGATAAAGTAGGTGAAGATAAACTTCCATGCCAATCAAATTCAGCTTACTTTGGGATCCTCATTATATGAAATTTCACCGACATTAAAAGATGGTTTCAGCTGCACCTATCCAGTGGAGTAGGTAAGGGGGGGATATGGGGGATATATCCCCCCCCTTGACTGCAGCTTTATGTACTTGGAAGGAGAGTATTTCCACAAGAAAAGAATGAAGTTATGTTTGGAAACATATATTTGTTAGTTAAAATATAAAATTGTTTGTAAGGTGCGGTAACAGCACTTACAACCGTCCCGATATAATTGTAATTCATATAATTGTTTATTCATAAACAGACAAGGGTCGTATTGTACATTCTGCGTTGTAGTTTCATATTTAGATGTGGCAAATAACCATTAGGACAACCAATAAAATAAAAATTCTTTGTAAATAATATCGATAGCGCCGGTAAAAAGAAAGCAACAAGATGATTTCTAGACAGTAATGAAGAATGTAGTAGTAATTCCTGCACTGATAGTCCCAACGAGGGTAGAAGATAGAAAATGTTGAATATAAAACATTTAAAATCTGTGGTTGAGGCAGTTATTTTCTACGTAGAAAAATAACTTTTAGACGTCCTCGTTACATTACATATGAATTATAAATTAAAAATCACACATTGGAAAGTTTTCGTTGTAAGATGTAATGTTATCTTTCAGATCATCAGGGAGAATATAAACTTTTTTTTTCTTGGGATATGTTAGTAACTTTTGACTTCGACCTGTCACGATTAAACGAGGGCAACGCTTGTTAAATTTCACAAACATGCATGTCCCAGGTAGAACTCGAACCCGTAACCTTGGAGACGCTGGCCTAATGCCTCAGACAGCACGACTACCTCGTTCGGCTATAAGGGGAGAAGAGTCTAACCATTAAAATCAGTTATTGAAATTTGCCATCAAGTTTCAATTTAGGATATTTTTGCCTGACCAGATACAGCTGAATGATTTTCTGCATTAGCGGATGAAACTCTTAATATCGCCTACATGGGAAAACTTTGTTGTTTACTACATCAATGATGAGTATGATTTCTTAAAAAGCAGTTTATGCACAGACTCAGTAATAATCTGGCAGATCTCCCTCTAACGTGGTGTTGGCTGGAAAATTTTGAAGAAACAATGTCGGGACTTAGCGAGAACGAGTTGTCAAATCTGAAACATTTTGGTGTCAATTCCTAGATCTTATTTTATTAAGAATATGATGGAACGAGCAGTTTGCTGCGAAATAAAAATAAAAAATCAAGACATACTGTAACAAATACCCTTCTGCGGTTGTGCAGCACACTCACTCAATGTGGGAGTATTTACGACCAACCATATTCGACTGATATTGAATTATTTAGGATCAGTTGGAACACTGATATTTTATGTCCGCTTACGGAAAGCGGATTTTTGTGGATTATGGACACTGCAAATGTTTCACAACGCAATCCGACCTGGGGAGTAAAGTAACGCAAATAACGCGTTACAATATTTTGAAAGTAACTGCAACGGATAAAGTTACTTTTCTCCCAAGTAACAACGTTACTTTTGCGTTACTTTTTCATCTGTTGTTTGCAAAGAAACAAACACAATTCCTTGTCAAGAAAGAAATATTTCTTAGAATTTTTCTAGATTTTTCAAAGTCTAAGGTTTAATGTATTTGTATAGGTATGCATGTGTTGGGTGTGTATATAATCAGGGTAAAAAAAAAAGATATTTCCACCAGTTTACTTTCCACAGTACCAATACAAAAGATGCAAGAACCGGTGCCAAAGTAACGCGTTACTATCGCGTTACTTATTACGTAACGCGTTACTTTTTGACAGTGGGTAAAGTAACATGTAACGCGTTACAATTTAAAAGTAACACTGAACGCAATCCATGATTTTACAGAATTAACCCAATTTATGTTCGAAGAAATCATCCAAAGTTCTTTATTGAACAATTTCACAAGCTCTCATTGAAGGCATGTAATGAATTTAATGCATTTAAAATGTATTCGATATTTTTATTCGATTAAATTAGTATTTATGCAACGATTAACCGTTGTACTTATTCTTACAAAAGGAACACCTTTAGCTTCACTTAGTAGATGCTGTTTTAAAGTTTGAAAGTGCGAAAGCAAATTGTCTGAAGGGAAACAATGCAAGTCGCACCATATTTGAGCTTGGAAGAATGTATGAAAATATTTACAGAAATCCAGAAAATGAAGTCTAATTACAGTATAAGACATGCTCTTTCACGCATGGATCCCGAATTTTTCTTAGGGTTTTCACGGATTTGGGGTAGGTTCAAAGAAGATCTGGTTATAAGATTAGATAACAAATACAGCGTCTTTTAAAATTACACCGACAAACTTCTGGAGCTGATTCCTCACATCAAAACAAAACGAAAATTTCTAAGGCAAATTTTCGAAATGTGTTTAGTTTTGAAGCTTAAAGGTCCCGAAAGCTTGG